>JZKD02S2171614.1:7801-18795 GCA_000966675.3 Picea glauca
AATCTAACATCCAATGTGTCATACAATTGGGATTTGAATGCTTCAGTAATTTGTAGAATTTCTTTGAGGGTTTGAGAGGAAATAGCCATCTGAGCACCCTATGAACTCTTCGGTCCTGCAACGGTCATGAAAAAACCCAAAAAATAGAACAATAAGTTACTACAGAAAATCACGTCTTTTTTTGGAAAACCCTAAAAAACTGCTGAATTTAAAATGCTCATAACTTCACTTCTCGGACTCCGTTTCGGCTGATTTTTTTTTTTGAAATTGGGTGAAATTGTGAGAGGAACTCAGATCTGTAATTTGTTTGGGCAAATTCGGCCTCCAGATGCTACATAAATAAAAAAAAATTGCACCGTCGTTTGTGGAAAAAGCCCTGAAAATTTGTAGATTTTAAAACTTTTATATCTTGACTTCCCAGACTCTGTTTCGGACGATTTTTTTTTCAACTTGGGTGTTTTCTGAGAGGAAATCAGATCTACAACCTGTTTCTACAAATTTTGCACAGAAATATACCAAAAATTTCTGAAATGTCGCGGCCCTCTTTTTTTCTTCTCTAAAAAAAACTGCAAAAATAAAAAATATTTGCCCTCAATGTTTGCCAAGAAAAGTGCTCTGATACCAATTGTTAAGAACCTGAATTGATCTACAAATATAATCACCACAAATACTGAATACACAATAGATCCACAGAGCAAGATAGGAGAAACTACACTTTATTATTACCAAACCTTTGAGGTAGGGAAACACCATACAATGGATCCTATTATGGAAGGGATCCTCTCCTTTTCACTTGCCTCTTCGAGGGTGCATCCTCCTATTGAGCTACCACTCCACAATACAATACTTCTCTTCATATCCCATTACATTGCTTGAACCTCTTTATATAGTGCTAACATCACCTAAGAACATTCTAGAGGAGGAATCTTCTAGAAGTAGAACCTTCTAAGAAGTCCTCTTACTTTTATTATATCTAACTACCCATTTATTATATCTAACTACTATAGTGGGCCTTATTTAATAATATAGTGGACCTAGTCCACCTTACATTGAATGGCCTCCACTATTATTACTATGGGCCTTCTGGGGCCCCACTACTACTTCTCTAGCTACCTAACACTCTCTAAGAAAAGTTAGCTGGGTTTTTCCCCGGGTTTGGGGTTTTCCCAGGATAAATCTTTGTGTCTTCTTGTGCTTGTCTATCTGCTTATATCTTCAGTATATGGTTATTGAATGTAATAGAAGATCTAAATACTCTGGTAAATCCATTGCTCTTAAAATTTAAGAAAATCTAACACAAAAGAGATCAATCCAAAACATAATGAGGAAGGTGGAGCGCTACCCTTCCTTTATACTTCTCCAAGCCTCTTTTAGATCTTTTCTCTTTGACTTAATCCCATGACCCTTATTCTCCCTTTACTTTTCACTTATAGATTAAAAGTTACTTTTACTAATGTTTAAGTAACTATTAATCTAAAAGTTACTTTATTACCCTTTTACCATTTTTAATGTCAAAAAGTGATTAATTGGGTTTTAAGACATTTCTGGACGTTGAAAGTCCCTTTCTCATCATCCCAACCTTTAGAGCTTCTCATCCTGGTTCCAATGAGCTATTACACTAAGGTATCCCCTCCACTAATATGATCCACATAACACATTTAGTGCATTTAATTAGATTATGCTCAATAATACCCCCAAATTACAAGAATCGTCGGCATGCCAGGGAAACCAAGAACGAACTATGCGGAAGTGATACCGATGATGAAAGATGGTAAATGGACTAGGTTGGGCCTGATATAACTCTTCCAAGCCCTCTGAGCCTATCGATAACATAACCTCATCCCTCTGTCTAGGTTGACACAAGCCTCAAAAGTCATCTCCAACTGCAGAACAGGGGAACCCAAAAATGGAGACATTACAAAGACATCAACCTCTGCTCGCCAAAATGTTGAATTTAATGCAGTTGTAAGAGCCATTCTCCCTGGAGGATGGCTTAAGACCCTAGTTGTGAACTAGGTTCCCCAGTACACTACTGGGGTTCTTGGTCTGGGACCAAGTGGTCAGAGCCATGGCAAAAGACCCTTGTAAGGGCCCCCAGTAGACAATTGAGGTTCTTGGTCAGGGACCAAGCAGTAAAGACCCTTGAGAGGGCCTCCAGTAGATGACTGGGGTTCTTGGTCTGGGACCAAGCAGTTTAAGTCCCTAGATATGTCTAGGGCCCCTGGATATGTTCAAGGGTAACCATGTCTAAGGCATGGGTTGATCCTTGGTCTTGTACTTTGGTGGATAAGACCTCAGATATGTTCTGGGGCAAGCCGGTCCTTGATCAGGTAGTTGTTGGTGTGTGATCCTCTTCCTCTCTTCCAGGATAGTCCACAGGACCTAGGAGAGATTTTTAAGGTGGGCATGACCACATGAGGGATGTATCCCATATGCAGTGATGATAAAGTTGATTGGTCATCTTAAGAAGTATATGGACATGTGTTGCCACTAAGTAAACCTCTCCTAAAACCCCCACCCTTGGTTTTTGAGGTTGAGTTTGTTTGGGGGTTTGTATTTTTGTTTTAGGGGTTAATATTAAAATATTTAATTAATGTTAATTATAACATATTTAATTAATATTTATATTAATTAAATATGTTATTTTAATTATATTTTTTATTACTCTAACCTTAGCCTAAAAGTATAAATAAGAACCCTCCCCCTTCACTTTTCACTCACATTCACTTTCTCCTCTCCAAGGCTGGCGGATTACTCTGAGATTTTGTTACAGCTGTAGCCTCCCTTTGATTGAAAATTGTGGCATCCTTTGACAATCCAGTTTTCACTTCATTGGTGCATGTTCCTTGTTTTTTTTTGCTGTGTTGAAGACTCTTCTCTTGCTGCTGCCAGGTGTATTTTCTGAGTTAAGGGTTGCTGATTTGAGGCCTCTTGTGCTGTTGCAAAGTGTTAAAGTTGCCGTCCTCTTCACTGTTGCCAACCGACCCTCTCCTATAGCCAACAAAACGCTCCTTGAAGACTGCCGTCCCCTAGATCTGAGATCTTGAAGGCTGTGACACCCTAGCAAGGTGGCTGGACCTTCATTACAGACAACCGTCCCTCCTTCTACTGGTAGATGATATTACATGTGTGAGGGTTTGTTGCTGTGTGGGGTTTTGGGTGTGCTTGTGTGAGGTTTTTCATGGTGGCTTGACTGTCCTATACTTCTCTTGATAGAGATTTGACCCTTGAGGCAGATCCATGACACATAGACTTATCTGAGCATACTTCAGTGGCTTATTATCTCTCAGGTGTGCTATGCTCTTCTCCTTTATATAGAGGTAAGGTTATCAAGAGGTAAGTTAATGTTTTTAGGTCTTTTGCCTTGCTTACATTTAGATCTCTGATTAGCATGCTTTAATATCACTGTCTAGTTCAGATCTATAAATTGTTCATGTTCATAAATGTTTATTTAGCCTAGATCTATCTACTGTGCATGTTCAGTTTTATACCTATTGTTTAGATCTGATTTATAAACTCTTCTACAGTTTAGATACAACATAGAATTGCTTCATGATATAGATCTATCTCCTGCACATGTTCTTGTTCAGATCTGAGTGTTTTACTCACTCAAAAATTGTTTATGATTAGATCTAACTATTGTTCATGTTCATAATTAATTACTAGTTCAGATTTGAGTGTTCTGCTCACTCAGAAATTATTTATGGTTAGATCTAACTACTGTTCATGTTCAAAATTAATTACTAGTTCAGATCTGAGTGTTTTGCTCACTCAAAAATTGTTTATTCTTTACATCTATTTGATGTACTTGTTAAGATTTAATTTCTTAGTTCAGATCTAACTATCCAGCATACTCAGAATTTTTGAAGTTTAGATCTGTGTTAGTTTAATGTGTTCATGCTGATTTTGCCTACAGAATTTTTTGAAAAGTAGATTCTTGTTTTCTTTACCTAAATCTAACATGGTATCAAAGCTTAGGGTGTGAAAAGAGCTCAAGAAGTGTGCAGACTTGAGCCTGCGTAGATCCATTTTTGTTAGGGTTGTTTTGCAGATCAACAACATCTTCTTTGCTAAACTGATTAAGATCTCAGCATGGCCTCCTCATCAGTTAAAGTTGAAGACAGACTTGTAGGGGCTGCCAACTTCAATGCTTGGAAATGCATAATAGTTAACATTCTTGAAGAGAATGATCTAGAAGAGTTGATCACTAAGGAAATTGAAGAACTCACCTCAAACACAGCCATGGCAGCATACAAAAGGAAACAAACCAAGGCTAAAATAATTATTTTTGATTCTTTCAAGGACAACATGATGCCCATCATTGGTCATCTAAGGACTGCCAAAGATTGTTTTGATGCCTTGGCAAACCTCTATGAAAAGAAGGCACCAACTCAGAAAAGAATTTTGAAGAAACAACTACGTACTTTGAAAATGAGAAAAGATGATTCAATTGCTACCTTCTTCTCCAAGATTGCTCAAACCAAAGATCAACTTATTGCAATAAGAGTTCTTGTAGATGATGATGACCTTGTGCAAACTGCATTTGATGGACTTCTTGAGTCATGGAGAGTTTTTCTTGCATCTGTAAATGGAAGAGAATCCCAACCTAACTTTGAAACACTGTGGCATGACTGCTTAGAGGAAGAAGAAAGACTAAACAACATAAATGATCATTCAATTCTAAAAGATCATGCCCTTGCAACAAAAGCCAAGAAATGGAAGAAGTTCCCTAAATCTAAAGGTAAATGTAAGAAACTTCAAGGTAAGTTATCTCATCTTAATCCTCATTTATCTAAAGTTAAATGTTTTAACTGCAATAAGCTAGGACACTATGCAAGAGATTGCAGGGACCCTCCCTCTCAGCAGAAAAGAAAAGGAAGGTTCCAAGCCTCAGTTGCCACTGAAGAGGCAAAACCTCAATAGGAGCTTCAAAGAAGACAAACCAGGGTTGCCACCAAAGAGCAAGAACAACAACAAGAATATTATCTTATCTCAGCTCTTTCTGGCACCATTACCAAGTCAGAGGAGATTTGGTTAATGGACAGCGGTGCTTCCAAACACATGACAGGTTTCAAACAAACTCTTGCAAACTATCTGGACAAGAAATTCAATGTAAAGGTGGAATTGGGTGATGATGGTACTTATGACATAAAAGGTTATGGATCTGCATCTCTCCAACTCCAATCAGGTAATATCTTTCATATTGATGAAATTCTTTATGTTCCTGGTTTAAAGAAAAATCTAATCTTAGTTGCAGTGTTAGAAAGTAAAGGTTACTCAATAGTCTTCACCAAAGGAAAGACCCTCATGTGGTCCGCAAATGAAGATATGAGCACTGCTATGACTATTGGAACTCGTGAGAGTGGACTTTATAAAATTTCAGGTCATCTTGTTCAAGCACTAGCTCACGAGACGATAAATCCCTGCGAGCTTTGGCATAGAAGACTTGGACATCTCAAATACAACGCACTTCCAGGTTTGCAAAAGATGGTGACATGTATGCCAATATTTTCTTTTGAGCATGATAGTGTTTGTAGAGGTTGTGCACTCGGTAAGAATACTAAGAAACCCTATCCTCACAACAATAGAAAATCTAATGACATTCTAGATCTAATTCATTTTGATTTTTGTAGGCCTATGACTGCTCCATCTATGAATGGTTGTATTTACTATATTATTTTAATTGATGATTGTTCTCGTAAAACTTGGATTTATTTTTTAAAGACTAAAGATGAATCTTTCAGCAGATTTCA
This sequence comes from Picea glauca, assembly GCA_000966675.3. Classification (NCBI taxonomy): domain Eukaryota; kingdom Viridiplantae; phylum Streptophyta; class Pinopsida; order Pinales; family Pinaceae; genus Picea; species Picea glauca. The sequence goes on from JZKD02S2171614.1 coordinate 13,555, forward strand.
AGAATCTTGTTGAAAATCAAACACACAGACACATCCGAGTCTTCAGAACAGACAATGGAAAAGAATTTGACTCCTTCAAATATGATGAACTCTGTCGGGCTTCTGAAATTAAGAGGGAGCTAATTGTGTCGTACAACCCCCAACAGAATGGGGTTGCTGAAAGAAAGAATAGAACTATCTGTGAAGTAGCGAGGGCCATGATGTATGACCAAAACTTACCTTTATCTCTTTGGGCCGAAGCTGCCAGTGCTGCAGTCTACATTCAGAATAGATGTCCACACAAAGCCCTTGAAGCGAAAACTCCAGAATAAGTTTTCACCAGAATTAAGCCTTCAGTTGATCACTTGAGAATCTTTGACAGTCCAGTCTATATTCACATTCCAAAAGAAAAGAGGACTAAGCTAGAGGCCTCCGGAAAGAAAGGAACTTTTGTGGGATATAGTGAAACTTCAAAAGCCTACAAGATTTATATCCCAGGTCAAAAGTTCATTGAAGTAAGCAGAGACGTGACTTTCCATGAAGAGGCAACTTTTCGTCAGGCCAGAGAACTTTCATGTGATTCAGAGGAGTAGGAAGCTCCACCGCTTGATTCTTCAGATTCTCCTCTTCCAGATGAGCAGAGGGAGGAAACCTCAGAACTTACAGTGGATCCCTCAAGGGATACTATTGAGTTTCCAATGGAGATATCTCCTATTAAAAGGAAACCAGCCTGGTGTCGGGAAATATTAAAAGAAGCAGAAAAACATTCAGCTGCTAAGGGCACCTTCAGAGAAAGCAAGAAATCAGATAAGTACTCTGGTCTCATAGCTAAGTTGAATATTGTGATTGATTCAAAACCTTCCACATTTGTAGAAGCCTCCAAACATCAAGTGTGGAAAGATGCTATGATAGAAGAATATGATTCAATTCTAAAGAATGATGTATGGGCAGTAGTTCGTAGATCTCGTGGCAAATCAATTGTAACTTCCAAATGACTTTATAAAATAAAGCATGCAACAGATGGTAGTATTGAAAAATACAAGGCTAGATTCGTGGCTCGTGGTTTCTCTCAAAAAGAAGGAATTGACTATGACAAGATTTTTGCTCTAGTTGCCAGATATACTTCAATTAGGATTATTATCTCTCTTGCAACAGTTTTTGGTTGGAAACTTCACCAGATGGACGTTAAGACTGCGTTTCTTAATGGTGAAGTTGGGCAAGAAGTATATATCGAGCAGCCTGAAGGTTTCGTGATACATGAGAAAGAATCTCATGTGTGCAAACTCAAGAAATCCATGTACGGGTTGAAGCATGCTCCGAGAGCTTGGTATGGCAGAATAGATAGCTTTCTACAAAGTCTTGGATTCACCAAGAGCATAGCAGATCCCAATCTTTATATAAAGATTGTACAAAATCATCCAGTTATCTTAGTCTTATACGTGGATGATCTATTCCTCACTGGAGAGGAAAATTTGATAGCTCAGACTAAGAGGGAGCTTTCTACAGAGTTTGAAATGAAAGACTTGGGGCAGAAACCAGGTGAGATATTTCTCTCACAGAGCAAATATGCAATTGATGTTGTCCGCATATTTAGCATGATGGACTACAAGTCCATGACTAGACCAATGATCTCTAACTTAAAGAAACTACAAGATCAGGTTACAGGTTCAGATCTAGAAGACCCCACCTTATATCGGCAGATCATTGGGTCATTGATGTACCTCGTACATACTAGACCGGACATTTGTTATGCGGTAAATGCCCTCAACTAGTTCATGTGTGAACTGAAGCATATACATATGGTTGCTGTTAAACATTTTCTGAGATATGTTCGGGGAACTATAGCTTATGGTCTCAGATACACTTCCAGTGGAGGTGTAATGCTTCATGGATTTACAGATTCAGATTGGATGGGCAGTACAGTGGATCGGAAGAGCACTTCCGGATATTGCTTTAGTTTTGGGTTCAACAATGATTTCCTGGTCCAGCAGGAAATAAGGCTCCATAGCCCAGAGCATTACAGAAGCAGAATACATTGCTGCAAGTGCTGCTAGCAAAGAAGCAGTGTGGCTTAGGAAGCTACTTTCAGACTTGTTCAGTACAGAGCTAGAATCCACAGTCATTCACTGTGACAATCAGAGTTGTATAAAGCTCACCGAGAATCCAGTGTTTTACGACAGGTCGAAACACATTGAGATGAGATATCACTATGTCCGGGACATGGTGCAGAAGAACATTCCTAGTATTCAGTATGTTTCGACGACAGAACAAACGACAGATATTTTGAGCAAGCCACTGTCCCTGACAAAGTTTGTGTACTTTCGTGACAAGCTTGGTGTAGCTGAGAATGCCTCTCTTGCTGAGAGGGAGTGTTGAATTTAATGCAGCTGCAAGAGCCATTCTCTCTGGAGGATGGCTTAAGACCCTAGTTGTGGACTAGGGCCCCCAGTACACTCCTAGGGTTCTTGGTCTGGGACCAAGCAGTCAGAGCCATGGCAAAAGATCCTTGTAAGGGCCCGCAGTAGACAACTGGGGTTCTTGGTCTGGGACCAAGCAGTAAAGACCCTTGAGAGGGCCCCCAGTAGATGATTGAGGTTCTTGGTCTGGGACCAAGTAGTTTAAGTTCCTAGATATGTCTAGGGCCCTTGGATATGTTCCAGGGTACCAATATCTAAGGCATGGGTTGATCCTTGGTCTTGTACCTTAGTGGATAAGACCCCAGTTATGTTCTGGGGCAACCTGGTCCTTGATCAGGTAGTTGTTGGTGTGTGATCCTCTTCTTCTCTTCCAAGATGGTCCACAGGACCTAGGAGAGATTTTGAAGCCGAGCATGACCACATGAGGGATGTATCCCATATGCAGTGATGATAAAGTTGATTCGTCACCTTGAGAAGTATATGGACATGTGTTGCCACTAAGTAAACCTCTCCTAAAACCCCCACCCATGGTTTTTGAGCTTGAGTTTGTTTGGGGGTTTGTATTTTTGTTTTAGGGGTTAATATAAAAAATATTTAATTAATGTTAATTATAACATATTTAATTAATATTTATATTAATTAATATGTTATTTTAATTATATTTTTTATTACCCTAACCCTAACCCTAGCCTAAAAGTATAAATAAGAACCCTCCCCCTTCACTTTTCACTCACATTCACTTTCTCCTCTCCAAGGCTGGCAGATTGCTCTGAGATTCTGTTACAGCTGTAGCCTCCCTTTGATTGAAAATTGCGGCCTCCTTTGACAGTCCAGTTTTCACTTCATTGGTGAATATTCCTTGTTTTCCTTTGCTGTGTTGAAGACTCTTCTCTTGCTGTTGCCAGGTGTATTTTCTGAGTTAAGGGTTGCTGATTTGAGGCCTCTTGTGCTGTTGCAAAGTGTTAAAGCTGTCGTCCTCTTCACTGTTGCCAGCCGGCCCTCTCCTATAGCCAGCTAAACTCTCCTTGAAGACTGCTGTCCCCTAGATTTGAGATCTTGAAGGCCGCGACACCCTAATGAGGTGGCTGGACCTTCATTATAGACAACTGTCGCTCCTTCTACTGGCAGATGATATTACATGTGTGAGGGTTTGTTGATGTGTGGGGTTTTGGGTGTGCTTGTGTGAGGTTTTTCATGGTGGCTTGACTGTCCTATACTTCTCTTGATAGAGATTTGACCCTTGAGGCAGATCCATGACACACAGACTTATCTGAGCATACTTTAGTGGCTTATTATCTCTCAGGGGTGCTATGCTCTTCTCCTTTATACATAGGTAAGGTTATCGAGACGTAAGTTAATGTTTTCAGGTCTTTTGCCTTGCTTACATTTAGATCTCTGATTAGCATGCTTTAATATCACTGTCTAGTTCAGATCTATAAATTGTTCATGTTCAGAAATGTTTATTTAGCCTAGATCTATCTACTGTGCATGTTCAGTGTTATACCTACTGTTTAGATCTGATTTAGAAACTCTTCTACAGTTTGGATACAACATAGAATTGCTTCATGATATAGATCTATCTCCTGCACATGTTATGGTTCAGATCTGAGTGTTTTACTCACTCATAAATTGCTTATGATTAGATCTAACTACTGTTCATGTTCATAATTAATTACTAGTTCAAATCTGAGTGTTCTGCTCACTCAGAAATTGTTTATGGTTAGATCTAACTATTGTTCATGTTCATAATTAATTACTAGTTCAGATCTGAGTGTTTTGCTCACTCAAAAATTGTTTATTCTTTACATCTATTTGCTGTACTTGTTAAGATTTAATTTCTTAGTTCAGATCTAACTATCCAACATACTCAAAATTTTTGAAGTTCAGATCTGTGTTAGTTTAATGTGTTCATGCTGATTTTGCCTACAGAATTTTTTGAAAAGTAGATTCTTGTTTTCTTTACTTAAATCTAACTCACCAGATTCAGAGAGCACATTCAGCCTTTTGCAGCTATCCACTTCTAGATTTTATCTCTCTGCTTGGACTCACATACACCCCTTGGGATTAAGGGGGGAATTGATCCAGGTGGATATTGGTGGCCAACCACCTATTCCAATTGGCTCCTTTCGCCATTTTTTAGTTCAACACATTCTTTTGTACTTTTTTGTAATTGTGGGTTCCACACTTCCGGGTATTTCTGGAGCCCTGCACATCTTCTAGGTGGATACTGGTGGCCTCCCACCTAATCCAAATGGCTTATTTCGTATGTTTCCATATCAAAACATCTTGGTGTACTTCTTGTTGATGATTGCAGCTTCGTGAGACATCCTCCAGGACACATTCTCCTCTAAGACTGAGTTGAGTCGACCTGTGAGAGAGCCCATTTTTGGGTGTGCCCATGTGATGGGTATGTCGTTCCTCTCTGGATTGAGATGAGACGATGTGTGCCCCTGTGTGGGGTGAGGATGCCCATGAGATGGGTGTGTCGTTCCTCTTCGGATTGAGATGAGACGATGTGTACCCCTATGTGGGGTGAAGGTGCACATGGGATGGGTGTGCTTCAGAGTCTGGACTGAGTTGTTATGATGTGTGGTCTCCTGCCTTGTGGACTCAATTGAGTTAGGCTTGAGATGGTACTCTAGATGATTTTCCCGTGGACTTAGTTGAGATAGAGATCTGAGTAGGACGTCCCTGTGGCCGAGCACGGGTGGACGTGTCCCTAGAGGCTGAGCACTAGTGGATGTGTGAGATCCTTGCTATATTTTCTAAGAGTAAGATTTACCTGTAACCCTAATTATGTTGTAAAGGGTACAGGTCGGCCCCACCATGTACTCTAGATGATTCT
>JZKD02S2171636.1:16121-33432 GCA_000966675.3 Picea glauca
TAGAGAATAAATTATTATCGAAACCAAGAGAAGTTCATTCATTCATATTTATACTCAAAGATCACTCACATACCCACTCTATATACCGTCTCATCTCATCCTCATTTCGTTTTAATTTTCTAATCGGTCGAATTTTAAAGGAAACAACTATTACAAGACATTGTACTAGGGATATAATACATGATGGGCAACAATGACCTGTGAATGGGGCCAGTGTTAAAAGTTTTTTAAAGTGTTTATGTATGCACGAAAATTTGACATGGATACTCTGTTCACATTTGACATGGATAGTTTGTTCCATGTCAAATTTCAAGATAGTTCCGACGACAATTCTATAGAAGGGAAGTTCCATGTCAAATTTCAAGATAGTTTCGACAACAATTGTATAGAAGGGAATGGCGAATGATGACAATGAGAGGCGCAACATGATGAACGTTGATGCAAATGTGGATGATCTCAAATATTATGTGGGGACATCATACATCCTTGAGTCTTGAAACCCTCCCATACCATCAAGGCATGTGTCTAGTCTAACCATGTCAAATTTCGATGCATACATGCACATATTGAAGAAATTTTGACATTGGCCCCATTCATTGCTCACTATACGGGGTCGGTGCATGACATTTGTGGTGGGTGAATTGAATCTTCTGCAACATCAAATCGACTTGGTAATTCAATAATCAAACCCTCCTTAAGTATTATGTGGGGACATCAAACATCCTTAAGTATCTTGATGGGTGTTATGAGATCCTTAAGTATTATGCGGGTTTGGTGGAAGAAATTTGTGATGAGTGTATTGGAAGTTCCATGTCAAATTTCAAGATAGTTTTGACAACGATTCTATAGAAGCGAATGACGAACGATGGCAATGAGAGGTGCAACATGATGAACGTTGATGAAAATGTGGAGGATCTCAAAGATTATGTGGGGACATCATACATCCTTGAGTATTGAAACCCCACCATACCGTCAAGGCATGTGTCTAGTCTAACCATGTCAAATTTTGATGCATACAGGCACATATTGAAGAAATTTCAATGTTAGCCCCATTCACTGCTCATTATGTGGGGTCGGTGCATGATATTTGTGATGGGTGAATTGAAGCTTCTACAACGTCAAATTGACTTGGTAATTCAATAATCAAACCCTCCTTAAGTATTATGTAGGGACATCAAACATCCTTCAGTATAGAAACCCTCCCATACCTTCAAGGCAACTATCTAGTCTAACCATGTCAAATTTCGACACATATGAGAACAGATTGAAAAAATTTCAACGTTGTCCCCATTCATTGCTCTCTGTGCGGGTTAGGTGGAAGAAATTTGTGATGGGTGTATTGGAAGGTTCATGTAAAATTTCAAGATAGTTTCGACAATGATTCCATATAAGGGAATGACGAATGATGAACATGAGAGGTGTAGTATGATGAACGTTGATGCAAATGTGGACGATCTCAAAGTTTATGTGGGGACATCATACATACTTGAGTCTTGAAGCCCTCCCACACTATCAAGGCATGTGTCTAGTCTAACCATGTCAAATTTTGATGCATACAAGCACATATTGAATAAATTTCAATGTTGGCCCCATTCACTGCTCATTATGCGGGGTTAGTGCATGACATTTGTCGTCGGTGAATTAAAGATTTTGCGACATCAACTCAACTTGGTAATTCAATAATCAAACCCTCCTTAAGTATTATGCGGGGACATAAAACATACTTAAGTATTGTGATGGGTGTTATAATATCCTTAAGTATTATGCGAGTTTGGTGGAATAAATTTGTGATGGGTGTATTGGAAGTTCCATGTCAAATTTCAAGATAGTTCCGACAATGATTCTATAGAAGGGAATGACGAATGTTGACAATGAAAGGTGCAACATGATGAATGTTGATGGAAATGTGGATGATATCAAATATTATGTGGGGACATCATACATCCTTGAGTCTTGAAACCATCCCATACCATCAAGGCATGTGTCTAGTCTAACCATGTCAAATTTTGATACATACATGCACATATTGAAGAAATTTCAACGTTGGCCCCATTTACTACTCACTATGCGGGGTCGATGCATGACATTTGTGGTGGGTGAATTGAAGCTTCTACAACATCAAATCGACTTGGTAATTCAATAATCAAACCCTCCTTAAGTATTATGAGGGGACATAAAACATCCTTAAGTATCGAAACCCTCCCATACCTTCAAGGCAACTATCTAGTCTAACCATGTCAAATTTCGACTCATACAAGAACATATTGAAAAAAATTCAACGTTGGCACCATTCACTGCTCATTGTGTGGGTTCGGTGGAAGAAATTTGTGATGGGTGTATTGGAAGGTCCATGTCAAATTTCAAGATAGTTCTGACAACTATTCTATAGAAGGGAATGACAAATGGTGACAATGAGAGGTGCAACATGATGAATGTTGATGCAAATGTGGATGATTTCAAAGTTTATGTGGGGACATCATGCAGCCTTGAGTCTTGAAACCCTCCTATACCGTCAAGGCATGTGTCTAGTCTAACCATGTCAAATTCCGATGCATACAAGCACATATTGAAGAAATTTCAACGTTTGGCCCATTCACTACTCACTATGTGGGGTTGGTGCATGACATTTGTGGTGGGTGAATTGAAGCTTCTGCAACATCAACTCGACTTGGTAATTCAATAATAAAAAAAAGTGGTTAAATTGACTTCTTGGTTAAAGTGGATTCAAGTGGAAGTAATGAAGTCAATTTATTGATGGTTCATCCATTGGGGTTGCAAGCTAGGAATCAAACCTGCTAGAAATTGGCATTGGCAAGAGCAATGATATTATGATTATGTTCAAAATTATCCATTTTGTGTTTCTAGTGTTATCCCTCATTTGACATGCATTGCATGCAATGACAGTATGGGAGGGTTTCTAGAATCAAACATGACTCACACAAACAATTTCAAAATCAAACAACAAGCCTATAGAATAATTAATGTGAAGGGAGACAAGGCCAATTTTTTGGGTGGCATCGTCTGCTCATGTACTTGACCCTGCTTATAAGTGACATGTGAATGGGGCCAATGTTGAAATGTTTTCAATTTATGCTTGTATGGACTAGAATTTGACATGGTTATACTAGACACATGTAATGATAGTATGGGAGGGTTTATAGACTCAAACATGACTCACACAAACAATTTCACAATATTGCAACAAGCCTATAGAATAATTAATGTGAAGGGTGATAAGGCCAATTTTTTGGGTGGCATTGCCTCCTCATGTACTTGAAACCGATGCATATAAACCATGACATGTTAATGGGGCCAATGTTGAATGTTTTTTAATTTGTTCTTGTATGGACTTAAATTTGACATGGTTAGACAAGATGCATGGAATATCTTCCATTGCCCTTCAATTATTTTCAATTGATTCTTCCATTTTCCTTTCAATTATTTTCAATTGATCACTAATAATTTGATTTTAACAAAAGATCTTGTGAAGAGTTAGAAAACTTCTCCATTTTAATTGAAAATAACATAATTTTAAGAAACAATGTTCTACCTTTGTCTTAAGGTTTCATCCATTTTCAATAGATTCCCCTAGATGAGAAATGAACCATTATCAACTTATATTTTAAAAATCATCTCGTTCATTACCGATAGCTTGATTAGTTTCACATCCTCACAATTATTCACACCATTCATTGCTTGGGAATCTAGTACATTAGTCTTTTTCTACCCTTGTTTTTCCAAATACAAGTTTGTCTAAACATCTATATTGAAATATGGTAAGAATCCTTTGTTTCCATGATGTAAAATTCTAACTATTCAATTTTCATTTACATACAACATTATATGAAACAATTAATTCACCATTTCAAGGGCCCTCCCTTTGTTGTCAAAATGATCCCTAATCTATCACTTCACACATGTTGAAACCATTTAATGTTAATTCCTCATGGGCTCCATCACCCTATAGGAAAGGATGAGATATTCCCCACCAAATGATGTTGAGTTCTATGGTAGCTCACTCAGCAACTACACCTCTATGTGACCTCACTAACTTCTTATGGAGACTCTAATCCGACTCTATTCTTTCACTTCTACTTTAACTTCTTCTCTCCACAATGGGATTTGATTCCATGTAGGTTTTATACACAAGCATGAATATAATACACATTACAAATGAGAAAGAGTGAATTCCTTCATACATTAGATGATGCAATGCTTCATTATACTAGGGGAGAGGCTGAGTACATTACATAAATCCATAATACCTAACGATTATTTACTACATTTCCATTATTAAATCACTTTATTGGTTAGATTTTATTATACATCTAAGTCCTAATTCATTTAAATTCTAAATATGATCATTATATATAACAATTTTGGGAAACTTTTGGGGCATATAGTCTCCAAGGAAGGTATGTTAGTAGATCCATATAAGATAAAATTAATAATGGATATGGAACCACTTGTAAACCCATACAAAAATAAGTTTTTCTTGGGCCACATATGGAACTAGAGAAAAATTGTCAAAGGATATGCCAAGACAAGTAAACAAGACCATCTTGTTAGGATGATTATGTATATTGTTAATGATTTTTCAAGAATATGATTTTAAAATATTTCTGAAACACAAAAATTCCCATGAGAGACTAGACCACTTGTTTAGGATAGAGAATGGAGTAGAGGAGAAATAGATGGAAGGATACTTCCCCAATTATAACTTGTTTTAGGGTTAGACAACAATTGGGTGCTTGGAGGATGTATATCACTTGAATATGGTAAAGAATCCCAAGGAATGAATGTTCCAAAGTAAATAAGCCTAGAAAATAAATAATTAATATCTAAGATAGTAGTAGTGTACCTATATAGAATAGGTATGAATGTAATATTGAGAAGATGTGTTCAACCATAAAAAACTAGACACTTGATACATGAATCCCATTATGGAGAGGTGGGTGGAGATTTTTTAGGAACCAAGACATTACAAAATATTCTTCATGCAAGATTATGGAAGCCTACCATGTTTGAATATTTCTTCAAGAAGGTAGAAGTGTTTATAGTGTAGAAAATAAGGGAATAAGCCTTATGTTGGAGCCGCCTTTGTTTTTTCTAACCCGTCACAAATTTCATTTTTAATGCTCGAAATCGAAAGATGGTTTCAAAATATCTGAAGCTTTATCACGCAAACAACGATGATTATTGTACTCTCGAGGAGAGTCCTACCCTTCGTAAAAATGTTTTCTCTTTTTTTTCTACCTCGAGATCTCGTAGGTCGGATGCTATAAATCATGTAGTTCACACATCCCGAGCAACGAAACGGCGAAATCATTTTAATTTTTCACCCAGGGCAGTAATAGGAGTAAAGTTTTCCTAAACCATGATTAAACCGCCATCGGGTTTTCGCACCTCGGCGTTCACCAAATGAAAAAATTTATTTTCGTAGCCCCGATAGCCAAGACCATGAAGTCCTTATTTTAGTAACCCGTGTCAAGGTTAAAAGTAAAAGCTAAACCATGGTAACCTTCTGTCGGCAATTCGCCACTCAGTGTTTTCTTTTTAAAAAGTTACACGGTCTAAGCCCCGACTCACGAAATCATGCTAAGGATATGAATGTAATTAATTAATCACTTAATCCGAGTTTATCCTCCCTTTTAATTAAGTCGTATTATCGCGATCTCGCGGTTTCGCAGCTCGACATGCAAACTTCCCGGAAACTTACCTCCGAAGCTCCGAGTTGCGATATGGAGAATATAAGTAATTATGAAGTCAATTAAGCGCCTAATCACAATTGCGGTTTTGTTAAACAAAATCGATCATCGCAAATTCGGGGGTTAGAGGTTCAAAGAGTTAAAGAAAAAATTCCGATGTAACGAGTACCGAAAAATAAATTAACATGGGTAAAACTGGATTAATTAAGCTAAATCAATATATCTCGTGTTTTGATGCTTGCACATTTTACGAGGTATCCTTATTCCTTCGATGCGCCAACTGACATTTCAAACCACCAAAATTTATGGCATTAATTAGGAAATAGGGCAAATCGACGAATAAAGATCGTATTTTTATGGAAAAATTTATTACTAAACATGATTTGACAGACCTGTTTTGAAAGGTACCGAGTTTTCTAATATATATAAGAGCCGTGGTTCATTATAACAAATGCATTTTCATATTACGCAGAGCACATTTTATTAGTAAGTTAACTTCTGTATGTATACGCATTTTTATCGCAGAAGAGCTAAAGAAAAATCTCTAGGCATGGCCACACGAAAAGCATCCAAGGCCAATGTAGAGGTTTCGGGACAAGGTTCAAATAATGTCACTGATACTTCACCTCGAAGCATCGACTCGGTCCAGAATTGGTCATTCGTTTTTGATGTTCTTCAGGCCGAATTGGTGGATTATTTCGATGACTCCAACGACAATGAAAAGGATGACATAACCACCAAGTATAAGATCGTCATTCAATCCGGAATGCATAAAGTAGCAGCCAGGCCATGATTTCTTCCATATTATGACATGGTCCAATGGGCATTAGGCCATGTGGACATACCAACCAGAACCATCATGAATGAGCAGAAGGTCACCATCGGGACCTTCAGGCCTGAACATCTACAAGCCATGTATAATCTACCCACAACGTCTGACTATACATATGGCGCCAAATTCTTGGACGAGTTCAAACAAAAGGAATGTGTACAATATGATAAAACCATGTCCATCTTAATAAGAGATTGGGTTTCGCACGCTGCGAAGTTCAGGGCTGACAACCACGACATATATTCAATAGCTTCCCTAGAACCGTAGTACAAGTATGTAGCTATGATGACATGCAGGTTATATGGGAGAGAGGACACCTCACATTTTTTTCTTCCATGGGTGCCTCTAATGTTTCAAGTCACCGAAGGCAGTTCCTTCGACTGGGTGAAAATGCTGTCCGATAGCTTGACCAGTCGGGTCACAGAGTATCGGGCGCAGAAAGAGAACGGAAAGGCGTCTTCGTTTTTCATGTCTGCATACATTATGGATGCTATGTGTTTTTTTAACACCATTCCCCTTAATGAGCTAGAGTTGGACCCCAACAGAAGACGAGCCTATCCACGTTTATCATGCGAAATTGTGAGAAAACAAAGCAGGAAATTTCGTGTATGAAATTTTCAACTAGGTGATGGTGCCCCTGCATGTCACTATTTTCAGTCACCCGCCACCTAGGATCTCGAACAGTATAGTGAAAAATCTGAGCAGCATAGCCGACTGGTATGTAGAGGTCAAATTTTCATACCTCAGAGTTTTCGGGGCTTCTGTTCCCCCGCATGCATTGCCATTGTTCATTCCTGACAAGTTGGCTTGTTGTGAGGTTGCTAGACAAACATTAATTGGTGGTATAAGCAAGGAGCTTAAGGGATACTCAAAGAAGGTATGGCCACCTTTTCCCATTCATTTAAATTCATATTCTTCATTAGATTTCGGTCATGCCAAAGCTAAGGCGACAACCCTGGAATACCTAAATTTGGTCCTCATTGAATAAAAGAAGCACGATCCGCAAAGGATTGTGAGCAATAATTTGGCCAGTTGAGGGCTCAAGAGATTTGAGCACGAGAATTCACCCTTGGATGACATTTTCCAAGGTGCAAGGTCCTATGCCGAGATTCTAACTCAGATACAAACCTTGGCACCCGAGGAGAGAGCCGATGTTCTGAAGTTCCAAGAACATCGACGCAGTTGTCTTCCCTCAGTGTTGCGGGGTGAGAGTCCAAGTACAATGGAGGTGAAACAAAAAGATTACGAAGGCTCTAAGGATGCGACTCCCGATCAGGAAAAACACCAGGACGAGGGAGAGAAAACTAAGAATTCAAAAGCAGAGATAAAGACTCCCAACCCACCGAAGAAGCAGCGTCTAGTTACTACTCTAGGAAAATCAGCGAAGCAGATCAGAGAACCTATCACATCAGTTACTCCCTTGCAGTCAACTCAGGGAAATATTGACGCGGGGTGAATCTTCAATGAAGAGTTGAGGCCTATAAGGGTAGAAGAGCTCCCTTCAAATGAGTTCTTCTTCGATAAGAAGAGAAAGGCAGTGGTAAAGAGGGAATTCTATCAAGAAGGAGAGTTAACAACCAAGAAATACAAAGTCATAACTGATGGGAAGGACAAGAAGAATGAACAATTCGTGACTAAAATAGCAGGGACATTAGGAGCATATGCCTCGACGAATCAATTTTCAGTCAAAATCTTGAAAAACCAGCTTAAACGAAAAAATCGCCTCATCAAGACCCTTGAAGCTAGACTAGCCACAACAACAGAGACTTCCAAAGACCAGGTGAGCGTAGGAATAGAGCAGGCCAGGTTGGCCGATAAAAATGAGATAGAGCTACTCAAGACTAAGCTCGAGAAAGAACAACTGGTGGTCTGGGATGGTCAGATCCAAGCGAGCCAGCAAAAGGATTTGATCGAATAGCTACAGGCTAGGGTGGAGATCGCCAAAAGCAAAGTGATAAATATCGGGATGTTCCAATCCCAGGCGATGGAGATTCGGAGCAGAGTCTCTGTGGCCCAACGAAATTTACTCGCCAAGGTAGAAGCAATCTGGGACAACTATTTTCTAGTCAACCAGGTTTCAGAGAACTTATCCACTAGAGAAAGGGAAGCTGGAGCAGCACGGGTTGCCTTCCAAGAGGCTGTGATAGCCACAAACAACGAGGATTCGGGAAGTACTCCCAGGTTCACCATTTCGGAGCAGACCAGAGGAAACATTCTATTGAAAGAATGGGAGCACAACATCTCAGAAAGCAAGCTGCAAGACAAAAGGGTAAAAAATTCCTTAGAAGAGGCCTTTAGTTCTATAGATGGTAATCTGCTAGGCATTGATAGTGGAGGTAGTGCCGAGGCATTGATTCAAATGAATATGGCAAAAATCTTGCTTGATTTAAAATAAAAAGAGGAAAGATATTCGACCGAGATCTCACAAGTGACTATGGCGGACATAGTCCAAATAGACAAATGTATGATTAAACCAAGAACACAATTATGTGCTATCAACATCATAGACAGACAGATGGAAGACATGCTTCCGCAATTAGCTCGAGATTGTTACTCTTTTGAGGCCAACTGTCAAGCAGAACCGACAAGGCTGATATCTCGACTAGTTGAAAGATGTGTCACTTGTACCGAGCACGCGCGAGGGCAAGCTTATGGCACCAAGTGAAGACAGAGAAGAAGAAATGGAGCGATTGCCCTCCTCCCTATCATAACTGAAAAATTTTGTAACGATTGAGATTCCATTTTATTTGTAAAACTGTATAAATATACCATAGAAAGAAAGTACAAGGGTTGGACCTTTTTGTGTCAATTGTAATAGGTTTTTTACATTTTGAGAGTTAATACAAAGCAAATCTGAAGATTCTCAATTCCATCACGACTGTGTTATGAGTTTGTTTTCTTGTATCTCATATTTAATTCCATTTCATATTCATAACTGATGAATGCTTTGTTATAATTTAGTACGACCACTACTATAGCGAATGAATTTTGGTTTTGTATAATTGTTTACTGTTTTTCCTCTGTACCAGCTATCAGCAGGTGTAAGACCAGTCAACACTTTAAGAATTCTATATACATTTTATGCTTCATCGATTTATTTCCTTACAATTTTCCTCTTCAGTTTATACATGATATTCTCCCTTGATAGGAGCCTTATTCGATAGACAACTAAATGTTTTTCTCCCATCTCATACATTTTATTAAGATATAACTCAGTTACGGGAAAGAGCCATTGATTTGTACCCCGTTTTTATTTTCGAAACTGTAAATTCTCTTTTATACGACCGAATTGAGACAACACTTAATTTCTCTCTGAATTTTTTCTTATTTTACTGTTCCTCCATGACTGTCCCTGTACCAACATAGCCCAATATCGAACCCGGATTATCAAATCAAATGCACATTGCCTTAAACCTTTTCGATACTATTCTTAAAACAACTACTACCCGGGTTGAACTTGAACGCTCATGGGCAACGATTGAACAGGATATAACCATCCAGGAACAATTGGAGGCTAGACAACGCCAATGTGGAAATCTTCCCTAGTTTCCTTTGCCAAAGGTTGATGCTTCTCTCTTCTCCACCCTTTACCCACTTTCGGATGCCTAGAGACTGTACTTCTAAGCCTTAAGTACAGATTCTGGAACAACATCTTTTTGGTGCCGTTGCCGGGGACCGAAGTTACTAAATCTTTTTCCCTGGGAAAATGACATTTCTTCTTTTCGTTGAAAGTGTTACCCTTTGATAGTGAACAAAGAGTACACACATTTTAAGGCTTTCCAATCTTTCACTTGGTGACTCCACAATTAATAAACTGGCATCCGGTCGAAAGAATACCAGACAAAACTCATATGGTAAGCAGATTACGCCCATTACTGATCCCGAGAAGATTCTAAAGGCGAAAGGCTCTCTTAAGACAACCGCTGCAGTTTACAAACTTAAAACCCCACAACTGAAGACTAAGAGTTCTTCTGAACCCTCAACTTCATGCAATCCTCTCTTTGATACTAAAGTTTTAACGCCAAACTGCTCTGAAGTTAGGAGTGATATTCATCCGACAATCCCCTTAGTACACAAAGGAAAGGGCCCTCTTGAAAGTTCGTTGGCAGTTGACATACCATATTTCCTTCAGTTAAATTTCCTAACTTCACCAAATGCTGAAGAGTGTGTTACACATTCGGTTTCCACACCCGTCGGTTGTCCTGATTTCGTCTCTTGCAAATTCGAGGAACCGAGTCCTTGCGTTCCTTATCTTTCCTTGTCGGATTTTGCTCTTCGCAAAAAAAATAAAGATTCACTTTTAATTTTCTGAAACCCCCTTTACAAATTTCCACAAATAACGATTCCAACCGTCGGAGGAGGAGGTGGAGGGTTTATAGGAGCAGGTGGAGGGTTTATTGGAGGAGGAGGGGGAGGAGCCCCTCTAGAAGGAGCGGGAGGCCAAGGGCCTGCCCCCCCTCCCAAAGTGTTTGTGAAAGTTGCAGCCAGATATGCTCCCTTGGTATTGCCCATCCCTCTACACGACCTTCCCAAAAATTACATAAAAAATTTATGAAAATTCACCAGGGAAGGGGATCTGACCGCGACCGAACACATTAATTTCTTTGATCAATTCGAAGATATCCTAGGTATCGAACATGAAGACATATATTCAAGGCTTCTTGTTCAAACCTTCGAAGGCCAGTTCTGAACTTGGTTTCAAAGCCTTCCTGCAGCTTCTATTTTGTCTTATGACACCTTAGAAGATGCCTTCCTCAGACAGTGGAGCGAAAGAAAAGACCACTTATATTATTTAACTGAATTTGGGTCTTTAAGGAAAAAGAATTCAGAAACAGTCATGGAATTTATTCAAAGGTTTAACAAACTATATAACAAAATCCCAGCCGAGGTTAAACCATCCCAACCCGTGGCCAAGGTAACTTTCGCAGGGGCTTTTGAACTAGATTTTGCACTCCTTTTGCGAGAAAGAAGGGGTGCCACCCTAAACTGAATGCAGGACGATGCTGTAGAAATTAAGTTTAATATGATGGCTTCTGGTAAGCTTAAAGCTAAAATAGAAACTGGAAACTGAGAAACGAAACGCTTTAGAGAACAAGCAGGTCTGTCATGGTCTAATAGATCCACAGATGATAGGGTAGACGATATGGCTAGAGTAATTAAAGAACTGTCTAATAAAATATCCAGAATGGAGCTCGAACAGGACAAAGCTGATTCTTTCCCCAAAAAGGATTTCAAGAGGAACCCCAACCCCCTGAACCAGCAAAGACAAATAAAAAACGAAGATCAAAAAATTCAAGCTCCTCTAAAGAGCGAAAATTTCATAGGAATGAGCAATCTCCAAGATTTCGGAGATTCAGATAATGATGTCATGACCTTCGGTGATGACTGCACACAACTGTATCTGACTAGAGAAGACTATGAAAAATCTCTAAACACTCAACAACCATCGGGTAAGGGTGAAGAAAGTGATCATACTAACCTTTGTGGCTCTCAACAATAAACTAAAATGATAATGGCTGAGATCCAACCTAAGTACAACTTAAGATCTAAGAGTAAGCCCACCTCAACTACTCAACCTAAGAAAATCCTTCAAAGAGGCCAAACTTATGAGCCTACTTCAGAATAGACCCTATTACTTAACAACAAAATGAAAGTAGTAAGCACACAAGAGTCCAAAGTGGGAAAAGTTGAGACCCAAGCACAAGGAACCGAAACGGCTAATAAAATTTCGTCTTCAACCAGGACCATGAGTAATAAAGTGGTCCAAATGAATAAATCAGAAAGGAAGGATTCAAAAGTCTCAACCAAAGAAAAAGACAAGTTGAGCGGAACTTTCAGTTTTGAAAACGAGATAAATAAAATTAAGATACCAATCCCTCTGGTAGAATTAGCAAAAAAACCCGTTTATTGGAAGCAAATTACCAAAGCGATGGGTGTCTCAGAGCTAGAAAGCCAGTCTGATGTTTTAAACCTAGAAGATGACAAACCTAACATCACTTTTGGTCCCCATTTTGAAGGGTCCAAAGACACCATTGCTCCCTTTTATATTACTTTAAATGTGTGTGATCAATTGCTACTGTTATCTCCCAAAATAAAATCATCCTTTTGGTCGAGTTTTGTGGTGGATAGCATGGCTATCGGCAGTTGCCTCAATTCATTTTTGAGTCTTTTTAGCTGCACAACTTAGGTATTGGTTTTTGTCTTATAAAATAATATGATCCATAAAGTCTTCTTTTCAAAATTTGCATAATTCACTTTCAACAGCTAACGCGTGTCCAAAAGTTGAGTGTTAGCTGTGGAAAGCGGCGACTTTCATCAGCTAAGGAGCACTTTTCATTAGTCAATGCACTGTTGAAAGTGGTGAATTTCAAAAGGTCCGAAAACTAAGTCGCGGGTGGCGCGCTGTTGAAAGTACATACTTTCCGCAGCTATGGAGCAGTGTTTGAAAGATCACGCGCTGTTGAAAGCGCATACTTTCCACAGCTAAGGAGTGTTTTTTAAATATGGGTGCGCTGTTGAAAGTGGTCAATCTCAAAAGGTCTGACAATCAAAGTTTGTGGGTGGCGCGCTGTGGAAAGTACATGCTTTCCATAGCTACAAAGCGGTTGTTTACAAAGTGGCGCGTTGTTGAAAGTAATTACTTTCCATAGCTAAGGAGTGTAAGGTAGCAGATGTAATATAATATGAAACAACAAGAATATTCAACAGATATCAATGGAACAACAAAATATTGAGAAGAACAATACCAGAGATAATACCTTTATTTAGAGAAAACAATGTTCACTTGCCTCTTCGAGGGGGCAACCTCCAGCAGAGCAAAGCTCTATTATAATAATTCTCAAGACAAGATTTATCATGCCTCCTACTCTTATTTATACTAATTCTATCTTCTAAAGAACATTCTAGAGGAAGGTTTTTCTAGAAGCAGAAGCTTCTATTAGGTCTTCGTACACTGACTTGTTCACATTTGTTAAATATGTTGGTCTTTATTACATGGAAAATATATTTAGGCCATATTATCTAATGTTGACCTTTATTACATGGAAAATACATTTAGGCCTTATTATCTAATGTCGTCCTTTATTACATGGAAAATATATTATTCTATTTACGTGAGGGGTTAGGTCCCTAACATGCCCTCCCCCTTGAAAAAGAGATTTTTCCTCAAGGATTAAGATGAAGGAATTGCCGCAGAATGGTAGTCGGCTCCCAGGTAGCATATTTTGGTGGAGTATCCTTCTAATGAACCAAAACTTCCTAGATAGTGCACTGACGAAGACGACACTCTCGTTGGTCCAATACAACTTGTGGTTGCAACCAAATGAAATCTTCTTTATCCAACTCTGGTAGGCTGGTCTGGGTGTGGGATTTGGTGCCAATCACTTTCTTCAGGAATGCAACATGAAAAACAAGATATAGATTGGAGTAACTAAGAAAAGATAACTAATAGGCCATTGGCCCCATGTGTTTGAGAACGGTATAAGGACCATAAAATTTTGGTGTGATTTTTTGACACTGCTGGGATTTGAGTGAAGTCTGCTTGTATGGTTAGAGATAGAGAAACACCTGGTCCCCTTCAACAAATTTATGTTCAATGACCCCTATCTTCTTGTTGCTTCATACAGTTTTGATCCATTACCAAATTTTCTTTGAGAGTACAGAGAATAGTCATGTAGACGGTAAGATTGCGGTCAACCTCCTGAACCTTGGAGACACCCGACATGTATGGGAGAACCGATGGTGGTTTCTATCTGTAGACTTCTTCAAATGGATTCATGCGAGTGGCAGTATGGTAAGAGGTGTTGTACCACCATTCAACTATGGGTGATGACTGAACCCATTGATGTTATCTGTCGGATTCAAAACACCTCGAATATTTTTCCAAACACTTGTTGACCAATTTTGTTTGGCCATCCTTCTGGGGATGATAGTCTATGTTGAGATGTAATCGAGTTCCCTGGAGCCTGAATAATTTTTTCCAGAAATTACTGGTAAAAGTGGGATCACAGTCAAAAACAATATAATGAGGCATTCTATGGAGTTTGAAGATATTATCCATAAAAAATTGAGCCACTGTGGATGTTGTGAACGGGCGTTGAAGGGCATAGAAATGAGGATATTTGGAAAGACGGTCCACTACCACCATGATGACTAACTTATTTCTTGATTTGGGTAAGTCAACAATGAAATCCAAATAGTAGGTGGAATAAGAAGCGATTGGAGTGTACCAGCAGGTTTGACAATCTCACCCTTATTGCATTGACATGTATCAAATTCAACCACAAGGGTGTGGATGTCTTGTTTCATACCATCCCAAAACAAATATCGCTTGACCTGTTCATAAGTTTTGGTAAAACCTGAATGGACCGATGTAGGCACTAGTACATATTGGAAAAATTTCGACATTATATTTGCGACGTTATGAACAAAATTGGCCATACTGTCGAAAAATAGAGGAAATTAAAAAAAAAAAATCTCCATATTGCTTGATAACGTCGCTCTTGTGACATACTACAAACACATGTCGCTCTTTTAATGAAGGTAGGAAGATGTCGCTCTTGCGATGACATTGGATTTTTGTCTCTCTTGCGATGTTGGTAAAATATTTGTCGCTCTTGCGACATTATGGAAACTAGGTTTTCCCCATCCCAACGGTCACCTAGTATTTGACCAAATCAACTTTGACTTGGTCAACTACTGTCGAAATTGCGACGTTATAACATCTATAAATATGTTTCATTTTACGGATGTTGCAACAAGTTTGCTATAATAATGACACTTCAAAAAGGGTATAAGTCAGTCTTCTTGGCGAACAAAAAAAGGGTATTTTTTTCAATATATGTCTGTGGGGAAGAATGTCACAAAACATTAGAGGTGGGGAAAAAATTAAAGAGGGTGAAAAGGGTGATGGTAAATGTTATTTCCCTTGCAAAAATTGTTGTACTAGATGTCCCAAAAGAGTTTTAATAACAACAACTAAAAAACATTGTAGAAAACATAGGCACATGGATAGGGGATCAAATAAATATCGTCCCATGGTAATTAACTATATATACATTCATTATCTGTTTTAATATTTATTGTATTCTCAAACTTTTATATTGTTTTATACATGCACTAATTTTTTATGATTGTTTGTAATTATAAATTTAGATTTCCCTCCTAACTTTATGAACAAAGCACCAAATAGTAGCAGAAATGATGTTGTAGTACAAGATGAAGAACTTGAAGCAGATAATGAATATCAAGTTAATGATCCCATGGAAGTAGATGAAAATAATAACATAGTTCAAGATGATGGGACAAATCAAATGATCCAAGACTTATTTGGTCATCCAGATGAGGATCATGGGGACAATAGTGATGGTATTTATGATGAACCTCTGATTAAAAAGGCAAATAAACAACTTTATAAAGGGTCAAGATCAAATCTTCTCTCCACTACATTGTTGTTGGTGAACTTGAAAGTTACAAATCATTTGTCGAAAACTTGTATGACACAGATCCTAAGGTATGTAATATGTTTCATCATATCTACATAAAGGTTGACTTTTCCCCATTTTTTTTAGTGTTAATTAATGTGTAAAATAAAAAATGCAATATTTACAATTACTATTCTTTACATTAACTATTTATTTTTTTTGTTTTAGATTGTTAGGTGAATTTTTGTTACCCTCGTCAAATATTTTACCTCACACATATTGAGATTTACATGCCATTATGAAAGACATTGGAATGGAGTATCAAAGTATAGATGCATGTCGTGATGATCATATTATATATTATGGACAACATGCATCGAAAATAGAATGCCCGATATGTGGTATCAGTAGATATCGAACCGATCAAGTAACAAAAATGGTCCCTCGAAAGGTTCTCCGACATATTCCCATAATTCCACGTTTACAACGACTATTCAGGTGCCAAAGAATAGCACAATTTATGGATTACCATGCACAAAAGAGAATTGAAGATGGCATTCTTCGAATGCCTGCAGATGGTTATGCATTTAAGGAAATTGCCGCAAAATGGCCAGAATTTACAGATGAACCTCGTAATGTTAGGCTTTCATTAACAACTAATGGTGTTAATCCATTTGGAGAGATTCGGTCTGTTTACTTAGTGTGGCCTATTTTTGTTATCAACAATAACATTCCTCCTTGGATTTCAATAAAGAGGGAGCACATAATTTCAATAAAGAGGGAGCACATAATGTTGACAATGATTATTCCAGGTATTTGTTTACATTAATTTTTCGAATTTAAAATTTTCATTCTTCTCTTTTTTTGCATAACATCTTTTATTTATTTATTTACGTATATATACATACCATGGTAGTAATTTTGTGTAATTTCAAACAATTAGGTAAGTACCAAGTTAAAGATATGAATGTGTATATCGAGTCTCTTATCGACGAGCTACTAAATTTATGGGAGGGCATCACTATATATGACATATGTAAACCAATTGGGCAGAAGAGATTTCAATGCCGTGGAATATTGTTATGGACAATTCATGATGCTCTAGGACTAACACATTTTTATGGTATGTAACGTTCCATATTTCACGCATGAATAGTTTATAATTAATTGAATATATCATGCATGTTTTTTAAATAATCATTCCGTATATTAATAATTCACATTAATCCATCTATTGCAGGTCTTCAAACAAAGGGTAAATTTGCATGTCCAGTTTGTGGTCCTAAGATGAAATCTCGTCGGTCAAAAATTTTAGGAAAGGAGGTGTTTGATGAGTATAGACACTTCCT
>JZKD02S2171636.1:35767-55743 GCA_000966675.3 Picea glauca
TTTATGGAATTGAATGATCATATAACCAATTTATATTTATTTTAAATGATTTAAAAATTTATACGTATAAAGATTAGATCCTTTCCATATCATATTTGATAGATACCATTTACATTAATTGTTTATACAAGTACACAGAATATTCAATATATCTTAGAAAATACATATGAAAAGACATCAAACTACTTCAACCAAGTTCAATGTTCCAAATAATATTACTTAATATCAGTAACAAAATTTATAAAAAACATATTTAATACACTTCATCTTTATGCCCAGCTCCAACCCATTTATTGATGGTTGAGTTCGAATAAGTCCAATCTGCTATGAAGACGAGTTCAAACGTGAAAGGATACACATTTAGTAATTTGGGCGAGTGAGGCATGTGGAGTCCATCTTGATTTCGTGAAGGATCTACAAGTAAAATAAAATAAGTAAGTCAATCTCGATTTCTCCAATAGACTTGAAATTGAAGGCTACTACCATCTTGTACCAATTTTTGAATATAATGTTGGTTGTCACAAAACATTGGTGTGGTTGTTGCTTGCTAAATTTTCAAATCATTATGCAATTATATTATATTATGTTTTTGGTTGCTTTAATTATTGCTGTGTACTTTGCATTTGTAAATCATAATGTAAGAATGACTTGTTTTTTCATTTATGAAATTGGACTTACAAAGAAAAAAAAATAGGGCTTTATCCATTCTTCTACAAAAGGAAGATCATTTATGTAAGGTAGCAGATGTAATATAATATGCAACAACAAGAATATTCAACATATATCAATGGAACAACAAAATATTGAGAAGAACAATACCAAAGATAATATCTTTATTCAAAAAAAACAATGTTCACTCGCCTCTTCGAGGGGGCAACCTTCAGCAGAGCAAATCTCTATTATAATAATTCTCAAGACAAGATTTCTCATGCCTCCTACTCTTATTTATACTAATTCTATCTTCTAAAGAACATTCTAGAGGAAGGTTTTTCTAGAAGAAGAAGCTTCTATTAGGTCTTCGTACATTGACTTGTTCACATTTGTTAAATATGTTGGCCTTTATTACATGGAAAATATATTTAGGCCATATTATCTAATGTCGACCTTTATTACATGGAAAATACATTTAGGTCTTATTATCTAATGTCGTCCTTTATTACATGGAAAATATATTATTCTATCTACGTGAGGGGTTAGGTCCCTAACATGCCCTCCCCCTTGAAAAAGAGCTTTGTCCTCAAGGATTAAGATGAGGGAATTGCTACAGAATGGTAGTTGGCTCCCAGGTGGCATATTCTGGTGGAGTATCCTTCTAATGAACTAAAACTTCCTAGATAGTGCACTGATGGAGACGACACTCTCGTTGGTCCAACACAACTTGTGGCTACAACCAAATGAAATCTTCTTCATCCAACTCTTGTAGGCTGGTCTAGGTGTGGGATTTGGTGCCAATCACTTTCTTTAGGAATTCGACATGAAAAAGAAGATGTAGATTGGAGTAACTGAGAAAAGCTAACTGATAGACCATTGGCCCCATATGTTTGAGAACAGTATAAGGACCATAAAATTTTGGTGCAATTTTTCGACATTGCTGGGATTTGAGTGAAGTCTTCTTGTATGGTTGGAGACAAAGAAACACCTGGTCCCCTTCAACAAATTGATGTTCAATGACCCCTATCTTCTTGTTTCTTCATGTGGTTTTGATCCATTACCAAATTTTCTTTTATAGTACAAAGAATGGTCATGTAGATGGTAAGATTGCGGTCAACCTCCTGAACCTTGAAGACACCCGACATGTATGGGAGAACCGATGGTGGCTTCTATCTGTAGACTTCTTCAAAAGGATTCATGCGAGTGGCAGCATGGTAAGAGGTGTCGTACCACCATTCAACTATGGGTGACCACTGAACCCATTGATGTTGTCTGTTGGATGCAAAACACCTTGAACATTTTTCCAAACACTTGTTGACCACTTTCGTTTGGCCATCCTTCTGGGGATGATAGGCTATGTTGAGATGTAATTGAGTTCCCTGGAGCCTGAATAATTCTTGCCAGAAATTATTGGTAAAAGTGGGATCAAAGTCAGAAACAATATAATGAGGCATTCTATGGAGTTTGAAGATATTATCCATAAACAATTGAGTTACTGTGGATTTTGTGAATGGGTGTTGAAGGGCATAGAAATGAGCATATTTGGAAAGACAGTCCACTACCACCATGATGACTAACTTATTTCTTGATTTGGGTAAGTCAACAATGAAAACCATAGAAATATACATCCAAATAGTAGGTGGAAGAAGAAGCGATTGGAGTGTACTAGGAGGTTTGATAATCTCACCCTTATTGCATTGACATATATCAAATTCAACCACAAAGGTGTGGATGTCTTGTTTCATACCATCCTAAGAGAAATATCGCTTGACCCATTCATAAGTTTTGGTAAAACCTGAATGGACCGATGTAGGCACTAGTACATATTGGAAAAATTTCGACATTTTATTTGCCACGTTATGAAAAAAATTGGCCATACTGTCGAAAAATAGAGGAATTTAAAAAAACAATTCTCCATATTGCCCGATAACGTCGCTCTTGCGACATATTACAAACACATGTCACTCTTGTGATGAAGGTAGGAAGACCTCGCTCTTGCGATGACATTGGATTTTTGTATCTCTTGCGATGTTAATAAAATATTTGTTACACTTGTGACGTTATGGAAACTAGGTTTTCCCCATCCCAACAGTCATCTAGTATTTGACCAAGTCAACTTTGACTTGGTCAACTATCGTCGAAATTGCGACGTTATAAAATCTATAAATATGTTTCATTTTACAGATGTTGCGACAAGTTTTCTATGCTATAAGTCGATCTTCTTGGCGAACAAAAAACAGGTATTTTTTTCAGTGTCTGTCTGTGGGGAAGAAAGTTAGAAAACTTTAGAGGTGGGGAAAAAATTAAAGTGGGTGAAAAGGGTGATGGTAAATGTTATTGCTCTTGCAAAAATTGTTGTACTAGATGTCCCGAAAGAGTTTTAATAGCAACAACTAAAAAGCATTGTAGAAAACATGGGCACATGGATGGGGGATCAAATAAATATCGTCCCATGGTAATTAGCTATATATACATTCATTATATGTTTTAATATTTATTGTATTTTCAAACTTTTATATTGTTTTATATATGCACTATTTTTTCATGATTGTTTGTAATTATAAATTTAGATTTTCCCCCTAACTTTATGCACAAAGCACCAAGTAGTAGCAGAAAAGATGTTGTAGTACAAGATGAAAAACTTGAAGCAGATAATGAATACCAAGTTAATGATCCCATGGAAGTAGATGACAATAATAACACAGTTCAAGATGATGGGACAAATCAAATGATTCAAGACTTATTCGGTCATCCAGATGAGGATCATGGGGACATTAGTGATGGTATTTATGATGAACCTTTGATTAAAAAGGCAAATAAACGAATTTATAAAGGGTCGAGAGAAAATCTTTTCTCCACTACATTGTTGTTGGTGAACTTGAAAGTGACAAATCATACACTTGTATGACACAGATCATAAGGTATGTAATATGTTTCATCACATCTACATAAAGGTTGACTTTTCCCCATTTTTTTAGTGTTAATTAATGTGTAAAATAAAAATGAAATATTTACAATTACTATTCTTTACATTAACTATTTATTTTTTATGTTTTAGATTGTTAGGTGAATGCATGCAGATGGTTATGCATTTAAGGAAATTGCTACAAAATGGTCAGAATTTACAGATGAACCTCGTAATGTTACGCTTTCATTAGCAACTGACGGTGTTAATCCATTTGGAGAGCTTCGGTCTGTTTACTCAGTGTGGCCTATTTTTGTTATCAACAATAACATTCCTCCTTGGATTTCAATAATGGGCTTCCATGAGGAATGAAATGTTATCCCACTCAATTAATGAGGTTTCCTTACTATAAGGACCTAAAAATAGTTCATTTATTTGATACAATGCATATTGGGAAGAATGTGATAGAAACATTATGGCGAATCATAGATGGCAGGAGGGATAAAGAAAAAATTGTCAAAATTTGTAATGACATTCGAGAAGCCAATCATGCAATGCAAAGTGTGATATGATCAAAGAATGATGGAGACCAAAATAACCTTCCATGGTTATTAACAGAGAAACGAAGCAATGGTGTAAAAGAGGTCATTCAAAATATTAAATTTCCCACAAGTTTTTATTCAGACATAAAGAATATATTAACGAAGAAAGGTGAATTTGGTGGGGTAAAACACATGATTGACATACCTTCATTAAGGTAATTAATCATTTTAGTATTCATATTTATATATTGGTCGTATACATTTTTTTAGATTTTTATTTTTTTGTCTAGTTTTGAACAAGTAATGATTCGTTTTTATTGTTACAGTATGTTCTACCTCTATCTCTCCCAAACAACTTTGACAACAATGCCAAACAAGTTATATATGATCTTGGAAAATACATGAGGTAGGTAGCTATAATATATATGCAAAAGAAAATTCAAATTTTTGTTGTACTTAATGACATGTGTTTTCCCTGTAATGTAATATGTATTTATATGTTTTGTTGAAACATGTTATTTTCTTGCGTCATGATCTGTAGATGGTTTCCATTGAAATAAATCCATGAATATGATATAAAGTATTGAAAGAGAGAAATTCCTCGACTAATGTGTGAAATGCATAAGTATCTACCTCCAACTTTTTTCAATGCACAAGAACACTACCTCATACACCAAGTTGAGGAGATTGAAATGTGCGGACTTGTACACACAAGGTCAATGTGGATGGTGGAGAGGCAAGTGAAATCGTTGAAGGATTTGGTTAGACAAACAACATGTCCCAAGGGTTCTATGGTGGAGGGATATATGGTATATGAACCCATGGTGTATATTAGTCAGTAGCTTCCTAAATTAGCAACGCAAGCTATGCATGTAGTGGATTGCATTTAGGATGTGAACTCCATAAAAAAAATTGGAAGGGAGCAGCTATTGGGGAAAGGTACAATGAATAAAGTGAGATGTAATTAAATAGTGGACATTTTTAATAAATATATATTTTTTGTTTTTTTGTGTATATGATCATACTCATTTAATATTTATTATTTCATCATTTATTAATATTTACCATGGTTATAACTAATATTTAATATTCGTGAATTGTGACTTTTTTATCGATCAGTTGCTCAAGATTGAGATGCACTACATTTATACATTGCAAACAATCTTGACTAGATGAAGGTATGGATTGATAGATGTACATAATTTCATGGAGGTAGGTTATCATGGAAAGAATTGTCTGAATTGGTTAGAGAAGCTCGTCATAATGGAAATTCTGATGTTATGCAGAGGGAAATAGATTTAACATATTGTTTGAAAGATGGAAAGGAAAGCAAATTCACCCATTTTATTCAGTTATTTTATTTTATATTAATGTGATTGTAGGTGTTTGTTTTTCATATTATACTTTCCAAGTTATATAAATTTGTTTATTATTAATTGACAATGCATCTTTTACATGTCTGGAATATTGCAGTTGAAACACCACAAGGCTATGTGGTGCAATGGTAGTAAATTCCGCATCAAATAGTTGGATGAAACTAAAAAAACTTCTGATAGTGGGATAACTACAGTATTTCAGGTCACTAATGTTTCCTCTAGGAGTGACAGACATCCTCAAGAACATGAAAATAGATACTATGGGTTTTTGAATGATATAATTGAGTGTGACTTTAATTCCTTCAAATTAGTTTTGTTCAATGTCAAATGGTATAGGTTACGAATGCATGAACATGATGAGGAAAGAATCTCTATTCAACATGCCAACGAATTTCTGATGATTAAAACAACAGTTTTTGAAAAAACCGCTATGTTTTTCCAAGTCAATGTGAACAAGTCTTTTACTCAAAGGTTCCAGGTAAGAGGGATTGGTCATTTTTTGTTAGATACGATCCAAGAGGAAGGCCAAAAAAGTATATTGTAGATGAAGAAGAAGATGATGTAGAGATAGAGAAGGAGAATATGGGTCGACATACGAAGAAGACAAAGAAGATGAACTAGACATAGGAAACAATGTGCTAGTTCTTGATGATGATATTGATGAAGATATGCTCAAAAATGACATTGATGATGATGATGATATCATCAATCCTTTCAACATTGTTTCTAAACCAGATGCTGATACAGATGTCGAGTTGGATGATAAAGAAGAAGATACAGAAGAAGGATGATACAAATGTTGCGTTGATCAATGAGGTATGCAACTAGATATTTTAATTTGTATGAATTATTCTCTTTAAACAATTTTTTATGTGGGTTAATTACATGTTTTTAAGTTTTATTTCATTTTTGTTTTGGTAGTTTCTATGCATGATTGCTATGTTGCTTTTGTTTGTTTTATATTTTATAGATTGGGTATTTGGGAATTGAGAGCGATGTGAGGAGGGGGGGAGGGGAGGGGCCATATGAGCTTCCACCTTCACGTGGTTGGCCTTGTTTAGTAGAGAATAAATTATTCTCGAAACCAAGAGAAGTTCATTCATTCATACTTATACTCAAAGATCACTCACATACCCACTTTATATACCGTCTCATCTCATCCTCGTTTCGTTTTAATTTTCTGATCGGTCGAATTTTAAAGGAAACAACTATTAAAAGACATTGTACTAAGGGTATAGTACATGATGGGCAACAATGACCTATGAATGGGGCCAGTGTTGAAATTTTTTCAAAATGTTTTTGTATGCACCGAAATTTGACATGGATACTCTATTCACATTTGACATGCACCAAAATTTGAGATGGATAGTTTGTTCCATATCAAATTTCAAGATAGTTCCGATGAAAATTCTATAGAAGGGAAGTTCCATGTCAAATTTCAAGATAGTTCCGACAACGATTATATAGAAGGGAATGGTGGATGATGACAATGAGAGGCGCAACATGATGAACATTGATGCAAATGTGGATGATCTCAAATATTATGTGGGGACATCATACATCCTTGAGTCTTGAAACCATCCCATACCATCAAGGCATGTGTCTAGTCTAACCATGTCAAATTTTGATGCATACATGCACATATTGAAGAAATTTCAACGTTGGCCCCATTCACTGTTCACTATGTGGGGTCAGTGCATGACATTTGTGGTGGGTGAATTGAAACTTCTGCAACATCAACTCGACTTGGTAATTCAATAATCAAACCCTCCTTAAGTATTATGCAGGGACATCAAGCATCCTTAAGTATCGTGATGGACGTTATGAAATCCTTAAGTATTATGCGGGTTTGGTGGAAGAAATTTGTGATGGGTGTATTGGAAGTTCCATGTCAAATTTCAAGATAGTTTTGACAACGATTCTATAGAAGGGAATGACGAATGATGGCAATGAGAGGTGCAACATGATGAAAATTGATGCAATTGTGGATGATCTCAAATATTATGCGGGGACATCATACATCCTTGAGTATTGAAACCCTACCATACCGTCAAGGCATGTGTCTAGTCTAACCATGTCAAATGTCGATGCATATAGGCACATATTGAATAAATTTCAACATTAGCCCCATTCACTGCTCATTATGTGGGGTCAGTGCATGGCATTTGTGGTGGGTGAATTGAAGCTTCTACGACATCAACTTGACTTGGTAATTCAATAATCAAACCCTCCTTAAGTATTATGCAGGGACATCAAACATCCTTAAGTATCGAAACACTCCCATACCTTCAAGGCAACTATCTAGTCTAACCATGTCAAATTTCAACGCATACGAGAACAGATTGAAAAAATTTCAACGTTGTCCCCATTCACTGCTCGTTGTGCGGGTTCGGTGGAAGAAATTTGTGATGGGTGTATTGGAAGGTCCATGTAAAATTTCAAGATAGTTTCGACAATGATTCCATATAAGGGAATCACGAATGATGAAAATGAGAGGTGCAATATGTTGAACGTTGATGCAAATGTGGATGATCTCAAAGTTTATGCGGGGACATCATATATACTTGAGTCTTGAAACCCTCCCACACCGTCAAGGCATGTGTCTAGTCTAACCATGTCAAATTTTGATGCATACATGCACATATTGAAGAAATTTCAATGTTGGCCCCATTCACTGTTCATTATGTGGGGTCAGTGCATGAAATTTGTGGTGGGTGAATTGAAGATTCTACGACATCAACTCAACTTGGTAATTCAATAATCAAACCCTCCTTAAGTATTATGCGGGGACATAAAACATACTTAAGTATCGTGATGGGTGTTATGATATCCTTAAGTATTATGCATGTTTGGTGGAAGAAATTTGTGATGGGTGTATTGGAAGTTCCATGTCAAATTTCAAGATAGTTCCGACAACGATTCTATAGAAGGGAATGATGAATGTTGACAATGAAAGGTGCAACATGATGAATGTTGATGCAAATGTAGATGATCTCAAAGATTATGTGGGGAAATCATACATCCTTGAGTCTTGAAACCATCCCATACTGTCAAGGCATGTGTCTAGTCTAACCATGTCAAATTTCGATGCATATAGGCACATATTGAAGAAATTTCAACGTTGGCCCCATTCACTGCTCACTATGCGGGGTCGATGCATGGCATTTGTGGTGGGTGAATTGAAGCTTCTACAACATCAACTCGACTTGGTAATTCAATAATCAAACCCTCCTTAAGTATTATGAGGGGACATAAAACATCCTTAAGTATCAAAACCTTCCCATACCTTCAAGGTAACTATCTAGTCTAACCATGTCAAATTTCGACTCATACAGGAACATATTGAAAAAATTTCAAAATTGGCCCCATTCACTGCTCACTGTGTGGGTTTGGTGGAATAAATTTGTGATGGGTGTATTGGAAGGTCCATGTCAAATTTCAAGATAATTATGACAACTATTCTATAAAAGGTAATGACGAATGGTGACAATGAGAGGTGCAACATGATGAATGTTGATACAAATGTGGATGATTTCAAATTTTATGTGGGGACATCATGCAGCCTTGAGTCTTGAAACCTTCCCATACCATTAAGGCATGTGTCTAGTCTAACCATGTCAAATTCCGATGCATACAGGCACATATTGAAGAAATTTCAACGTTTTCCCCATTCACTGCTCACTATGTGGGGTTGGTGCATGACAATTGTGGTGGGTGAATTGAAGCTTCTACGACATCAACTCGAATTGGTAATTCAATAATCAAACAAAGTGGTTAAATCCACTTTAACCAAGAGAATAAACAATAGATCCACTTGAAGTAATGAAGTCAATTTATTGATGGTTCATTCATTGGGGTTGCAAGCTAGGAATCAAACCTACTAGAAATTGGCATTGGAAAGAGGAATGGAATTATGATTATGTTCAAAATTATCCGGTTTGTGTTTCTAGTGTTACCCCTCATTTTACATGCATTTCATGCAATGATAGTATGGGAGGGTTTCCAGAATCAAACATGACTCACACAAACAATTTCAAAATCAAACAACAAGCCTATAGAATAATTAATGTGAAGGGTGACAAGGCCAATTTTTTGGGTGGCATCGTCTGCTCATGTACTTGACCCTGCTTATAAGTGACATGTGAATGGGGCCAATGTTGAATTTTTTTCAATTTCTTCTTGTATGGACTGGAATTTGACATGGTTATACTAAACACATGTAATGACAGTATGGGAGGGTTTACAGACTCAAACATGACTCACACAAACAATTTCACAATATTGCAACAAGCCTATAGAATAATTAATGTGAAGGGCAACAAGGCCAACTTTTTGGGTGGCATCACCTCCTCATGTACTTGAAACCGACGCATAGAGATCATGACATGTTAATGGGGCCAACGTTGAATGTTTTTCAATTTGTGCTTGTATGGACTTAAATTTGACATGGTTAGACAAGATGCATGAAATATCTTCCATTGTCCTTCAATTATTTTCAATTGATTCTTCCATTTTCCTTTCAATTATTTTCAATTGATCACTAATAATTTGATTTTAACAGAAGATCTTGCGAAGAGTTAGAAAACTTATCCATTTTAATTGAAAATAACATAATTTTAAGAAACAATGTTCTACCTTTGTCTTAAGGTTTCATCCATTTTCAATAGATTCCCCTATATGAGAAATGAATCATTATCAACTTATACTTTAAAAAGCATCTCATTCATTACCGATAGCTTGATTAGTTTCACATCCTCACAATTATTCACACTATTCATTGTTTGGGAATCTAGTACATTAGTCTTATTCTACCCTTGTTTTTCCAAATACAAGTTTGTCTAAATATCTATATTGAAATATGGTAAGAATCCCTTGTTTCCATGATGTAAAATTCTAACTATTCAATTTTAATTTACATACAACATTATATGAAACAATTAATTCACCATTTCAAGGGCCCTCCCTTTGTTGTCAAAATGATTCCTAGTCTATCACTTCGCATATGTTGAAACCATTTAATGTTAATTCCTCATGGGCTCCATCACCCTATAGGAAAGGATGGGATATTCCCCACCAAATTATGTTGAATTCTATGGTAGCTCACTCAGCAGCAACACCTCTATGTGACCTCACTAAAAT
This sequence comes from Picea glauca, assembly GCA_000966675.3. NCBI lineage: Eukaryota > Viridiplantae > Streptophyta > Pinopsida > Pinales > Pinaceae > Picea > Picea glauca. The sequence goes on from JZKD02S2171636.1 coordinate 46,381, forward strand.
CTTATGGAGACTCTAATCCGACTCTATTCTTTCACTTCTACTTCAACTTCTTCTCTCCATAATGGGATTTGATTCCAAGTAGGTTTTATACACAAGCGTGAATATAATACACATTAAAAATGAGAAAAAGTGAATTCCTTCATACATTAGATGATGCAATGCCTCATTATACTAGGGGAGAGGATGAGTACATTACATAAATCCATAATACCTAACAATTATTTACTACATTTCTATTATTAAATCACTTTATTGGTTAGATTTTATTATACATCTAAGTCCTAATTCATTTAAATTCTAAATATGATCATTATATATAACAATTTTGGGAAACGTTTGGGGCATATAGTCTCCAAGGAAGGTATGTTAGTAGATCCATATAAGATAAAATTAATAATGGATATGGAACCACTTGTAAACCCATACAAAATCAAGTTTTTCTTTGGCCACATATGGAACTAGAGAAAAATTGTCAAAGGATATGCCAAGACAAGTAAACAAGACCATCTTGTTAGGACGATTATGTATATTGTTAATGATTTTTCAAGAATATGATTTTTAAATATTTGTGAAACACAAAAATTTCCATGAGGGACTATACCACTTGTTTAGGATAGAGAATGGAGTAGAGGAGAGACAGATGGAAGGATACTTCCCCAATTATAACTTGTTTTAGGGTTAGACAACAATTGGGTACTTGGAGGATGTATATCACTTGAATATGGTAAAGAATCCTAAGGAATGAATGTTCCAAAGTAAATAAGCCTAGAAAATAAATAATTAATATCTAAGATAGTAGTAGTGTACCTATATAGAATAGGTATGAATGTAATATTGAGAAGATGTGTTCAAACATAAAAAACTAGACACTTGATACATGAATCCCATTATGGAGAGGTGGGTGGAGATTTTTTAGGAACCAAGACATTACAAAATATTCTTCATGCAATATTGTGGAAGCCTACCATGTTTGAATATTTCTTTAAGAAGGTAGAAGTGTTTATAGTGTAGAAAATAAGGGAATAAGCCTTACATAAGATAATTTAATGGTTAGTTAAATACTATCTTAACCTTGCAACATGTGGTGGGCTGCATAGGGGTAAATGAATCTAAGTTCATTTCCTAAAAGGATATTGCAATCCTAATTACATATCTAAATAGAGGGGTAGAAAATAAAACCTCTTTATGATGAGGAGGCCTAGAAAAAAATTCGATAACAACATGGATATCAATGGAGTGTGCAACATTATGAGATACAAAAAGATCCTAGTGAGGACCTTGAGGAGGAATGGGTGGCATTTTTGTATCCACCTTTTTTTTTCCATTTGTATTTAACAATACGCTCATGGATAGGGGTTTTGACATATTTAATAATATATAGGGTTTGCACATCTGTCCATATTTTGCAAGTGAGGAAACTAGATTCAATTTAGAAATGATTGGATGTAACTACAAATTAGGAGGTAAAGGTAATAAGGGTGGTTGTGCACAAGGGTATCCCAAATACAAATGTTCTATATACACCAATTGTATTTTATGTTATCTTTGAATAGATGTGTTTCCCCATACAAAATCCCCACCTAGAAATGTCTTCCTCCTAGATCGACCCATCGAAATATGACTTAAGGCCAAAAATAGGGTAATTGCCCCGTCTCCGCCCCACAAAATTATAAGTAAAATAATGTTAAAATTAGTGGTATTTCATTTGTGCCGAAAACGATTCCCACTTATTCTACAACTCTCAATTCATTTCAAAAAGTTGGACTAGAGTTAATCTCAACAAGGTCTTCTTTCCTTGTTGATTATGCCAAGCCCATTCCCTTGGTTGTGGTTTCGCTAGATAGTAGATAGGGATAGTGGGAATCTATTTAATCCATTCATGTGCATCACTAATTATATGGCTATGTATTTGGCTACCTTAAGAGATTCATAGTTACTCCCACCAATTGCATGTTCTTGGTTGAATTTATTCACTTTAACATTTAGAACACTGGGTAGAAATCACATTATGTTAGCATTCACAGGGACCATTGTTGTTATTTGTTTTAATTAAATAGTTAGATTCCCCTTGTCTGAACCAAATCTGAGTCAATTATTAAACATAATAAAAAAAATTAAAAACATAAAAATTCAAATTGCAGAAAACAAAAAACCCAACTATAAACCCCACCTGCCCGTGCCCATGCCTAATATTCATAGTAGCTTGTAGTTGGAGGACTGCATAGAGCGCCCAAACCCTGATACAGAGACAGAGGAAGAGAGAACTCGTGGAGGAAGAGATAAATCACGACCAAGGAGGATTTACTCAGACACTGGTACTGTAGGGGAAGCCCACACCCATTTATAGCTTGTAGTTGGAGGACGTAGAGCACCCAAACCCTGTGACAGAGACATAGAAAGAGAGAACCCATGTCCAAGGGGGATTTTATCAGAGCAAGAGAAATAGAAGGGGGATCACAGTGATAGAAAGAGCCAAGTGGGATACATCATTAGAGACAAAGCGACCAAGGGGGATTTGATCAGAGCACCAACCATGATGCTGCCAAAATCAATATGCTTAGGTTTTGTCTTGAAATATTCATCTAGATTGCGTAAAATTTTGTTGGAGACTCTCTTGGAAATCTCTTATCATTTCTTCTATGATCTGAGCATAGTTTTAAGTATGACTAACAAGGATCTATTCAAGAGAATCATTATCTACCAATTCATATATTGATTCCCCCCTCCCGCTACCTTTCCAAGATATCATAGATTGTATCAACAATTTGAGGACGGAAATTATAGTTTTGAAGCCAATCAATGTCAATTTTGAAAATTATTTAACATATCCTAGATTTATCATTTTTTGGGAAAAACTAAGTTTTACAATTTTCATCTTTTTTGAGTGGATTTTGGCCCTGAAAACTTGCCAAAATAGGTTCAACATCCCTTCATATTGTAGAGCTAGCTTCAATTTTTATAGCACACTTCAAAATTCCCATTTTTTTATCTATGGTTGAGGAAATATGGATCCAAGAAGTTATGGTTCTCTTGAATCATATACCAAATAAGAGAGGGTGTGCCTTGATCCAAATGTGTAACTTCAAAAATATGAAGCATATTTAAGAGAATAGATATAGTAAAGAGTACAAGGTGGAAATCCTCAAGGAGATTAAATGTAGGGCCTTAATCATGCAATGTCTAATGGCGTGAGATACAGTGAGGATAAAAATGGAAACCCTTGAAGTGTCTATTTCAAAGAAGTTTTTTAAGTCAACCATAATATTGTTATTGTGGTAGTATGACACTTTCTAGGATTGTCATATGCACCTATAGTGTCTATTTACTATTCACATCAATGTTTTATCTTCACCCACTATGCATATGTGCCATCCTTGTCTCATCTTTAATGAACACCATGTAGGGAAATCTTGTGCTTTTAATCATATTTCATCCCATTTGTATTCCATGTCTCATCCCTTCAATTCTACATGGTTTTTTCTTGGACCTAAGACATTATAGAATTCGATTTTAGTATGATATCAAGTCAGTGGGAAGTGTTTCACAACTAGACAACATAAGAATCTCACTCCACCCATTCTAGTATTGGACCAGAAATATCATAAAACACATGTTTAAATAGAGTATTGGTGTTGGGGAARGATCCATGCAACATTGAGGAACATAAAGGTCRATATCTACCTAGGCTCTTGAATYCGAAAACATTATGAAACACAATCATGCATTGTATCATGTTGAGCAMCACCTCAATTTTTTTGTTGCATGTTTGATTGCTAAATTGAAAAATCACCRTTTAGGTATGTATAATCTTTTGATTATGTCCTCTAGATATTATGGATCTGTCAGTGTAGGTTTATGGTTCACTAATGGATAAATTCTAACATGAATGAATGGTTCACCATATCCATAAGAAAATGATGGTTCCTTTTCCATCCCCATGCTAACATATTCACCTCATGCCTTCAATGGTGCCTTTCAACTAGAATCAATGACACATGCCCTCACTAATGCCACCTTACAATAATATTAGTGCCTTCAATGGTTCCTTTTCAAAATATTGATAATATCACCTCACCATCATCAATGCATTTGATGGTTCATTTTAAAATCATCACTTCATGTCTTCATTCATGTCACCTCATGATAATTCCACCTTTAATGCCCTCACTAGTTGTAGGCTAGAATTTCCAAATTTCACCCTCCCTCATAATAGTTTTTTCCTCTCACCTCTCTTTCCCTCAGTAGTTCAACCCTACTGTGTTAATATTAAGAGGGAATTTGAGGAAACAAGGCTTCAACATCTAGATCAAGGTGCAACAACATTTTTTTAAAGAAGTGAAGATGTTGAAGCTATGCACTACACCTATGCTTAGACTATTATATGTTTCTCATCTTTTGATATAGAATATGATGCATATGACTACGAGATAGGTATTTTTCTGACACAACAATGTCATTCCATTGTGTTTTACTTGGAGACATTTAATGATGCAATCCATAACTTTTGAAGTTATGATAGAGAGATGTGCTCCATTTCATAAGTAGTTCACTAGTGGAGACACTATGTATAGGGAAAATAAATTGTTATTCAATCTAACCATAAGCCACTACAGATCTAGAGCAAAATTGAGAACACACCACATATTAAATGAATTTTCTTATAGAAATTCCAATTGGTTATCAAACATTTACATTGAATAGATAAAAATGTAGACTATTATTCGAGTCGACCACCAATAGAATTCACAATGGTTCTTAACACAAAAAGGTGTGATATAGAACACTAGCAAGAGTTCTACAATACACACATAAATATTTTGAAAGTTTATGCAACCATTCAATAAGGATGCCACACTACCTACACAAGACTTATTATTAATTCGGTTGATTTTCATATGAATACATATATTTTGTATTGACTTGATAGGATGTGCTCACTTGCAAGTGAACCTAGGGATTTGTTGATTTGGTAATATCATTTCTTGAAGTTGGTTCGACATTTTGTCACATCAAATATAGTTTCAACTTTACAACAACATTTTTATTCACCATGTATGAGGCATGATGTTGAGCACCACCTCAATTTTTGTGTTGCATGTTCAATTGCTAAATTGAGAAATCACCATTTAGGTATGTATAATATTTTGATTATGTCCTCTAGATATTATGGATTTGTCAATGTAGGTTTATGGTTCACCAATGGATAAATTCTAACATGAATGTATGTTTCACCAATAAATAAATTCTAACATGAATGTATGGTATTTATCATTGATCTTAGTACATGTAAAGAAATATTGCATCTTATTTAGAATTGCAGAACTATGAAATTGAAAATTGCATTTTGAAAAGCATATCATTTATTGGGAATTGAAGTTAGGAATTTGCATTGTCTTCATATTAAATTATTTTACTTGTTGAGTCATAACATCATTAGTTTCAAGACCACACCTTTTTGAGTAATCAAGGCCACTGAAAGTAACACTTATAATTTTAAATTGATTAGTAACAATTTTATTTTATAGGGTGCACAAACTAGCTTAGGATTTAGAGCCTTGGAATAGGATTTTGTGAGTAAACTTCTCCAAGGTTATTAAATCAACATATGTGTTTGACTAAGGGGGTGGATAAATCCATTTTATAATTGGTAATATTAGGAGGCTCCACTTACATCGGAGTTAAGAACGAGGTTACATGAGGTTGGTTGAAGGGATATCACCCCGATACCTTCTTAGCGTCAGATATATTTATGGGGATCTATTCGTATATGGGGATCTTGCTAGTACCTTTACCTCTATGAGAGGCGATGATTTCGAGGTTTCAGGCTTTGTTACCCTGCCCATATGGTGGATCTGAATTATGGTTGTTCACTTATGCATCGGTTATATTGTGTTTTCTTAGTTTATTGACTTAGGTACCACATAAGTTACTTGCAGGGGTTACTCTGCAGGTACCCTGGGTCAGATAAGGGTCGGACAACACACAATGTTTATGGAGGATTACCTCTCTGGGGGGATCTAACCGAATGGTTGTTAAGCCTAGGAGGGACCTTATAATTGATTTTGTTACCTCTGATCTTTAGCAGAGGAGTCTCATGCCCCTATTGGGTGAGGCATACCTACTTTAGAGAGGGAGGCCCCTTTCAGCCACTTTATCCTGTTTGTGTGCATATTGGCATTTTGTTTATTTTACTTTGGTGTGCTCTTTGATTACTAGTTGGCCTTATGATTTGTTTTTTTTATATCACGAGTATTGATTCATCGTGGAGCCAGACCAACTTCCCCACAGGTCTTGCCGCTTGTTACAGTTACCACCGCATTTTGAGTCTTTTCCTTCTAAAAGGCATAAATGTATCATACATGGTACATACACCTGCACTTACCAGACTTGTGATCGTACGAGGATGAGTACTTAATCGAGTCAGAAAGAAACTAGGATTCCTTCAACTCCCATACCCACTATAGTCAATGGTACTCCTTCGACACCTTCAACCACTATGGTTGTAGTGCCGAAGGTTCCTATCATCACACCTGTGAGCATGTTCTTGAGACTTTTGATCCTATATCTTACTCAGATGCACAAGGAAAACCTGAATGGGAACAAGCTATGCAAGATGAGATGAATAATCGTTTGAAGAATCATCTAGTCTCATTAGCCTAAGGATGACATGGGATAATTTTATGATGCTAGATAGGAAATTTCCTACTCAAAGTAGCTATAGAGGTGTTCAATAAGTTCCTACCTTGGTCACTGGTCAAATTCCTTAGGCAACCAAACATTCTAATAAAATTCTCAAAAATAAATTTGGCTACATCATCAATCATAAAATCCTATGTAGGTGCAACGTTTTCCCATTTAGTGAGATAATCAGTTGCAGTAATGATATATCAAGATTTAGAATTGGAGAGTAGGAGGTTTAATATATCCCACAAAGTCAATATCTCATTTCTCAAAAGGTTGTAGATCCCTTACTGGATTCAAGGGTAGTTCATCTCTCCTATAAGGTTTACCTACTTTTTTATAGACATCATAAGTTCTAGCATACTCCTTAGAGCCCTTATATATGGTTGGCCACCTAAGACTATCTTGGACAATCTTGTGATCTATTACTTTTCCTCCAACATTCCCTCTTGCAACTCCTTGATGACATTCCCATATAATATCATTCCTTTAATGATCCATCACACATATCTAAATAATACCATCAATACCCACTTTTTATAATTGTCCTGCAATTAACTGATAATTTGCAGCTCTAACCACTAACTGATGCTTTTGAGTTGCAGAATAATCTTCAGGAGAAACACTAGTAGTTAGAAAAAAATCAGTCTTCTCTATATAGTTCAAGATAACCTCTACTTTTAATGGTTTGTATCTAGAACATTATCATCCAATGCACCACCTGGTTCTCTTGACTCGAGCCTAAAGAGATGATCAATCCTTACAATATGTTTACTAGGTTTAACCACAAATTCAAAGGATAATTATTTAAAGAAGATCAACCACCTACAAATATAAGCCTCTAGAACAATCTTATTTACCAAATATTTCAATACAAATTGATTTGTATAAAAGTTAAAGCATCCTCCTAGAAGGTAGTGTCTTAACTTCTATAGAGAATAAACCATGAAAATTCCTTCACACTATATGGTGATGTAGTTGTGCTCAACTTGTGAAATATTCTTAGTTGCAAAATATATAGGGTGATATACATTTCCTTCTCTTGGTTCCACAAGAACCACTCCTAAGGCTATGAAAAAGCATCTACATGTACATGGAATTTTACATTAGAATTAGGAAACACCAAAATTAGGGAACTTACCATTTTTTGTTTGAGTATATTAAAAGTAGCTTCACATTCAAGGGTCCACAAGAATAATTTATATTTCTTCAATAACTTCTCTAGAGGCTCTGTTATCACTCTGTGATCAAGGCATAGTTGTAGATGAACCTTTTGTAGTAGCTATTATGTGTAACAACCCCTTCGTTATGTCTATGAATAGCGGAGTTCAATAGGAAATTTTTTCTCTTTTTTTTTTTTTTCTTTTAACAAATAATAAATTAACATCACCTAATTCATATAAATGCAAAAATGACATCATAACTAAGGTGACACATGATCAGAATATAAACAAACTCTACAATATCATTGCGGAACGAAATTGCAAACCATAATGCCGACCAATCTCATCATATTATCACCAATAACAATAATTTTGCCGAATATAAAACTGTTTTCTACTTTACCATTAAAATCATACCTTAGCCACACGCCCACTTCGGAGACGTCCCTCGTGCTGTGCCGCTTCCCTCGCTCCATACCGCTTCTGCTTGCTGACCAAAGAAAGCTCACCGGTACCTCCCAGCCAAACGCTAGGGGTACTCTTCTTCCCCCTTAGCCCCCCGAGCCGCAAAGGGGCCACACAAGCACCAGAGATAAACTAGCATCTCATCTCGCCTCCACGGCAGAGCTACCACTCCCACACACAGCTGAGATAAACCCAACTCCTCACAAGAAATCCGTCAAGCCACAACTCGGCAGCGTAACGTTACGCTAACCGTTCCCCCTTCCTTCCTTCCTTTCCCCTCCTTTTATAGAATTTTGAGACTGACCTAATTCATAAATCATTAATTAATTAATTTTTAATGACTAACCCTCTAACAGTCTCCATTGTCCAAGTGTCACACATGCCTCTGGTTCTCCAAAATTAATTTCTTTTTAATTATTAAAAGACTCAATTCGCTCACTCCTCCAAAATCGCTCCTTGAATTACTCCTTAAATTACTCCCTAATCACCCCTTAAATTTCTCCTTAAATTACTCCTTAATCACTCCTTAAATTTCTCCTTAATTTACTCCTTAATCACTCCTTAAATTACTCGTTAATTTACTCCTCAATTTTTAGTCTCTTTTATTCTATTATTTAACTCTCTCTTGTTATTTTTATTTTTTTGAACCCAAAAGATATATGTGGTTTTTAATCTTTTCCATCTATTTTTAAATTCCTAGCTTTTATACTCCCACATTTTTAATAATTTTTTTTTCTTCTTCATCATTTAAAAGCCATGGGCTTCACTTAATTTAATTCCCTCATTTCTTTTACCCCCTTTACTTTTAGGAAGACTTTAATTTACACCTAGGAGGGTTTTAGCTTATGCCCTAGGTTTATTTTTTGAAGAATCTTTTCTTAGGGCTTGTCAAATTTAACTTAGAGGTGTTTTAATTTAGGTTTTTGATTTGAACAGGGGGAAAATTTAATTAGGGGAGTCGTTTTAAGAATTTTATCAGGCGTTAAGGTCTTAGGGTCATCTAAGTTGTCTCATCATCATCATCCATGCAACGTGCCCTTCAGGACGCACTACG
>JZKD02S2171636.1:57657-85909 GCA_000966675.3 Picea glauca
AAATTCTAGTGATATATCATACTATTAACATCATTATTATTCTCTTTAATCAATCAGAGCCTTTACATGGAGATGTCTTCATCCATGTTTTTGTGTAAAAAGTTCAATTAAAAATTCTGCTGAAATTCTAAATTAGAAACTTAGTGTCTTGAACTTTAGAATTTGAGTACCAAGTACATGGATATGTCTTCATCTACATTTTGGGATGTATAGGTGCATTTTCAATTTGTGTTTCTTAATTTGAGTACCAAGTACATAGTGTCACTAGATAACTACACTAGAAAGAAACCACAAAGATCAATATGGTCATAATGGCATCCATAGGTCCCAACATTTCATCGGGAAGTGACCAATTATTTCTAGCTTTGAGATCAAAGGACCTAAGAAGGGAGTGATTGGCGTGGTACCAATTCAGTGGTGTGCAGTATATGATTGTAAAAACACTTCAAGTTATTAGTAGATTTCCTTGAACCCTTAGGTTTTCCATCGATGATTTTGTTTCCCTTTAGTTTCTAATTTCCTTTGTCCTTACTCTTTACTGTAAAGGCACTTTTGGATTCTTTGCTATTGCTTATAAACTATTGATTGAATCTGTCCTTTTTAAATAATTGTCTACACAACTTAAATGTAATGTTAGTAATCTCCTTGGTGACATTTAAWGTTTCAACACAATTTTCAAAAGGAGATAAACTCTTCAAGGTAATCACTACCAAATCTTAGACTTGTAGCAACTTATCATTTGTTATGGACAACTTTATTAACATCATAACCTCTCTATTCTTCGAGTGAGAGAATTCTTTCCCATTCTCATCATCAGAGTTTATCCTACCCTTTCCTATGACAAATCCTAACAATCCATTGAATTGGAATATGGTAATCATACGTTGCTTCTAGACATTGAAATTGTGACCATTGGACTTCTTACTAGGGTTCAACAATATATACAAGAAATGCACTAGTTTTTCTCAACAAATAAATGTCAAGCACCAATGGAATACTTTAACTAATCCCAAGAAATCAAAATTCACCTTCAAAACTTAGTTGTGTAGACACATTGTTATACCACACAACACTATACCTGATGATGCCACATTGACATCAATCCAACACCATCATTATCTTGTTGGGTTCTAGTAGAAAAAAAAATTGTTTAATTGACTCTAGAAAGCAATTTTTTATGTAAAAAGTTCAATTAAAAATTCTTTTGAAATTCTAAATTAGAAACTTAGTGTCTTGAACTTCAGAAATTTCACCTCTTTCCTAGAGTTTCCCAGATATAGTCCCTGAGAATTTACATCCTTAGGGATGATATGAAATATAATAAAACAATAGAAATATTAGACGATATTTCACTTTTTAACAACCCTAATCTAGTATGCAATTTAAGAGAAAAGATATCAAGCTTATGCCATAAGTTTCAGCATTCTAGGGAAATATTATCATGCATAAACTAGATTTGAAAGTCAATTTATGTCATTGATTGTGTTATAGGATGTACAAGAAAACAAGTATTTTTTAGATCCATCTTCATTGGGTGACGGGAGTTCAGGTAGAATAGAGGAAAGTGAGACATCTAGTAGGTCTAACAGGCAGAGATCAACTAGAGGTGAGAAGATCAGAAGAAAATTCCATAGACGCATGGAATTTTTTCTTGCGAAAGGGGGATCATATTCTTATGGTCATGAGAGAATAGAAGACATCGAGGTGCCCTTGAGGTAAAAGCATATAGTGAAACGATGGGTACCCAAGGATCTTCCTGAAATAAACACTGATTTTTTCGTAAACGAAAGGATATACCAAGTTGCTCCATCGTCATTACATGATTTGGGGCTATTTTACATGGATGTCATAAAGGTCTATTACGATGAATTAAATGAATTGATGGAGTATGTCGGACCCTGTTATATATACAAAGATTGGATACAAATATTCCAATAGAAAAAAAGTATTTGAAGATATGGCTTGGTTGCAAATTATATACAGCTAAAAGACAATGATCAAAATAAAGGAGCAACTATCTATATTGACAGAAGGCCAAAAGAAACGGGGAATATTGGAAGGTTTATAAACAATATGCGACCTGCGACCACAAATAAGCGACCCAATTTTGTATTTGAGGGGCGTGAAGGAAACCATGTATTCGTATGTGTAATAAAATCAATAGCTATAGGGGAAGAGTTATTGATTGATTACAATTAGAATCGAATAGATACTGATGTTTCTATTATGGGGGTGGTACATATAGTAATTTACCCAACCTCTAAGCAATGACTCTTATATTTTATGATTTTCATTATGTTCTTTATGGTGTTAATCCATTTGGAGAGATTTGGTCTGTTTACTTAGTGTGTCCTATTTTTGTTATCAACAATAGCATTCCTCCTTGGATGTTAATAAAGAGGGAGGATTTCTCATACAATTGAATTTATTTCTCATGATAATGATCACAGTTCTAATTTTATTGTAATGTGGCAGGTTGATCGTGGTAAATCAAAAGCGGCCTCAGAACATGATGCTGATGATTATTCGCTTGGATAAAGGTATTTGTATGAATCCCCCGACCCTATGGTTTTAATTAGAAAAAATATCAATAAAGCAAACAAGGAACTAGCTCACTTGTTAGATATTCTAGATTAAACTCCTGAGGTAGAAGAAAGGATCAAATAAGTTATGACAAGGATTAAGACATATAAGGTAATAACCATAATTTCAAGTGGTTTTATTTTTATATCATAAGATCAATTATGAAAGCTTGATTTTTAACTTTTACATTATCTAAACAATTTTTTTTTCTTTCTTCTATAGAGATTTTTGGATCCTTTTGACACTGAAATGCATGGTTTCAGTAGTAGTAGTGCTTCATAGATGCCACAGGGGCCCAACGCAAGCCCTTGTATATATTATAGGAAATAACTATTCGTATCTCCACCTTCCTCACCATTAGGTGGGAGCCACAACACACACACCAAGGAAGTGACCACACAGGTAGGATCTAGAGGTGGTGATGGAGATTAGGTTTATGATTTGACAAACTATATGGTTGATTTTCCTAAAGAAAGATGTGTGACCAGCACAGGGACCCTTAAGAAAACATTTATGATCAACAAGGAAGGGCTTCCATTAAAGCAAGTTAAATTCCTGGGTAATTTTTAAAATTTTAATTGTTCATGTTCTCTTTGTAGACAAATATAAATCATCTAAATTATTGTTTTTAAGTTAATAATCATATAATCATTTTGCATGTAGGGAATAATGATTTTGAGCACATCTCTCTCGATCTGTTTGTTTAAATATCTCTGTGTCTATATCTAACTGTCTGTGTGTCAGTCGATTCATTTGAAGCTTTCTAGCTTTGACCCGGGGATAAGGCCAGTAGCCTGTGTGAGCACTGTTTCGGCAGTTAGTAATACTCAAAGCCCTCCCTTTCTGAGTCAAAGTAGAAATAGTCCGAATGGATTCCAAGTCAATGTCGTTTAGAGAAATCAGAGAGTTAGAAGAAGAAAGTACCAGTACTTCTGGCTCCGATGGTCTTGCTTCTATGTTTTCATTGAGTAGGTCCTCTACTCTAAACCAAGTTAAATTAGAATTAGTCGAAGAAAATCCTCAAGCAACTTGGAGACTTCCTGCAATCGATCCTTCTCAAGTATACAGAGACCTCACTCCATTCCACTTAACCTCCATCACTAGAGTCTTTGTCAAAGAATCCACAAGTACTATAGAAAAAAATAGCAATGAAGTCCAAACTATAAATCTGTTGGATCCAGCAGAAATCAGAAAATCTGCCAAAAAGCATGGAACAAAGTTTGTCCATTTTGGTTGTATACGCATAGGAATCAATGCCTTGGTTCATAAAAGAATAAATGCTTATGTGTTATGCATAGTAAGGGACTTAACACACAACAAATTCACAGACTCCATCATTGGTGGGATAGTAGCGCCTCTTTCAAATGGCCCTGTCTATTTTGATTGCTATCCAAATTTTGCTGTATCAGTCACAGATGAAACCCTTGGAGATATTCTGAAACTCCAAATCCTAACTTCAGGATTTGATATGAAAAGAAAAAGACAAAACATTGCTATCTTGGCCAAAGGATGCTTCAGGTATACTAATACTATGTATCCTGCTATCATGCACACCCCAAGCAAAAACTCTTTGACTAGTACTTTGGTTATGACAGACGCTCTAAATCAAAAAGTGGAGCATAGCTCTATTAAGTGGGAAGAACTGAATTTTCCTTCTGAATGGGTAATAGATACTCCGAAACTCCCAATCCAAAGGGCTATTACCTCTGCTCAAATCAAAGAAATTGATGGATCTACAGTTCTGTCATTTCCACAAAAAGATTTCTCTCGCAGTTCAACCTGGCCTAAGCCCTCTAGATCTCCACCTCCTATTCCTAATTTTTGTGTACATACTTCACTACAATCAATAGCTGGACAAATTGGTGAAACTCCTTTTTCTATACAATGTCCTGATTGTCAAGAATTAGTTAGTCTCTCATCCTTATCTTCTTCTACATCTAACTCCCATCTCCAGTTTCAACATACCAAACATAATCCAAGAACACAATTACCTCCTCCAGCATCTACTGAAAAAGATGTATGTCCTCATCCTCAGTGTTCTGATATTCCTTTTCCCCATGACTCACATGTCTTAGTGATGCAAAGGACTATGGACGGAGAAATTAGAGAGAGACAAAAACTTCCCTTTGCAAAGAATCTTAGGAAGGGACACACTGGTCCAAAGAGGCAACCTCTCTTCCTAGAGGCTTCTTATGAAAAGAATGCAAAGACCTATATGAAGTTCAATAGAGAGCCAAAACTATAGGAACTCTCTGTTTCTGATCTGGCAAAACAACTCTCTAGTCTCAAGAACGAGGTTGATATATTAAAGAAAAAATTCTCTGAGCTAGAAGAAAGTGTCAACTATGGATATCCCATAGATTCATGGGCTAGACAAGAAATAATGCAAATCAGAGAAAGATTGGATTCCAGTCCTCCTCCATTGGAAGATGCTCCTTTTGTTTCTGAGCAGCCCAAGACTTCATCAAACCAAAGCTCAGGCATGGTTCAGGATTTCTCAGGTATGCAGGTGTTGCCTATTTCCTATCAAAAATACTATGTACAGTTTCAGTTAGAAATTTGCAGAGAAGTGTTTGAGTTAGTGGCCCTCGTAGATACAGGGTCTGATATAAACCTGTTACATAAAGACAAAATCCCTGCCAAATATTGGAGCCCAAGTACAGGCACTGTTACAGGATTGGGCAATCAGGATGTCCAATTTAAATATGAAGTATCCAGAGCAAATATTTTACTTGATGATTATAGCATAGGAATGAGGTTCCATATTTCTGATGCTCCTATTGACTTTATTTTAGGAACACCATTTCTATCCATGGTTTCACCACATGGATCTTGTGTCACAGAAAACGAAAAGCCTGGTTACTTTGTTACTCTTCCAAGAATAAAAGAACATCCTGAGAAAATAGTAAAATTCCCATTCATTTATGAGAAGTATTGGCAGATTGGATATATGAATTGCATGGTCATTGTAAAGCAATTCAATCATATAACAGGAAGAGTAGAACAACATTATTATGCTGAAATCACACCTTGGTCTGTCTTTAAAGCAAATTGGCATCCTACATGGCAGCTAAGGCATTCTGAAACAATGGAGATAGGTCTCCCAAGAGTCTCCCGGAACACTAATCCCACAGTGCTCCCGCCACAACATATTCTAGGCCGAATGAATCAGCCTATCATCAGCACCAGCAGAGAAAAACTAGTTCAATTGGGTGATCTAACTATGCTCAGAATTGCTGAAACGACATGGTATGAACCTTCTATTCGCAGTTGGTGCAGGTCACCAGTTTATCACTCATTCCAAATTAATCACATGCGTGTTGTTGCAGAATGGCCTGATGGAGATCCTGAGAATGTTATAAATGGTCTCACATATGACCAATACAAAGCCACATGGTTCCATGCTTTTCTTTGGAAAAGCAGATTTGAATTCTTCTACACTATAATAAGATTTGCACATATGTTCAGGGAGTTTGAAGAACCAGACTAGTTCGAAGAATGGTGGGAAAAACATGGCTTAAACCCTATTGCCGTCAATCCTGAAGTTAGTGAAACAACAAGAATGTTTCCACAGTGGCATAGGCCTTTAAGCACTATTGGTGACCTCTACTTTGATGAAGACTTCAAAGACATGTTTATTCAGGAGAAATATTCGTGGGTCTTCAGAACCAAATTCATGCTGGAAGAAGACGAAGGAGTTTAACCAATCTTACTTCGACAAATCTACACACAACATTGGGACCCCTATCATTTCAAATTCAACCATTGGGATCGCCCTCCTGATTGAAAAAATGTAATTCAAGTCTAGATAGCCGACAGTGGTGCTATCCGTTTTCCGTGGGTTGTCGATATCAACTCCACAGTGTAATATATGTACATATGTCATGCCTAAAAGTAATCATGAAGACTCAGAGCACTTCTCCGACTACTGGTGAGGCTTGACCCACATCTCACATGATTACTGTAGTATGTCCTTTACTTTTGTCAAATCCGATTAAGGAATCTTGCATGACACCCTTATCAGATCCACTGTTGATAAGTCTCGGATGGGATCTTGCGTGATATCCCATGTGAACTTATGCTTGTTGCATAAAGTTTGTCGGGTTGGGACCCTTAGCCTTAGTCTAATCAGGGAATCCTGCGTGACTACCCTGTCAGCATCCTACTTTTAGTACAATAAGTGTGTCCTTAATAAGGTGTTGCTGATTTTTGGGCCCACCATACAGGAGAGGTGGAATTCCCAGAATTCCAACCTCAAAAAAATTGGTGGATTATCTCGAAAGCCTTTGTGGTGTAGACACATTTAATAAGACCTTGGCCACCGCCACAACTCGCCAATATTTAAAATATATGTGAGAAACATATAGGAAAAACTTGAAACAAAACGATAGGTACGAGGATACTCTAGTGATTCTAGAGAGGGAGTGGAAGGCCCTCATTAAGGACGCAAAAGAGAAGAAATTGACAAATGAAGGAAAAACACCATATGGTCCCATAAGGTAAATTACAATTTCAATTCAATACCTTGAATTTTTTTTAGTTGTAAATAAAATTGTGGTATATATTAACATACTTGAAACTTTTTATGATAGGTTGAATGACACGTCAAAGGAAACAAAAGAAAGAATTTCCAAATGTGGCTAGCATAGGCTAGGCCAAGGCGGCTACTTGAAGTTGTAGTCACAAATTATAAGTACCTAAATATCTTATTTGTGTCACCTTAAAACGTTTAGGTAATTGCAGTGAATAACATAAAAAATACATACTCTTATGCAATGTAGGGTGACGAGTTTGGTACTGAAATCACGGAGGAAGACCTCCATCTTAGTTACAAGTATGACTATAAAGTTGTAGTTGAACACCGAAAAATCTTGGGGTAGATACCAAGAACCACTTTGTAGGATAAGGTAAATAAAATTCAATTCACATTAACCTTTATTATTAATATAATAGTCATGTTGTATATTATTAATATTTACAAATTTATTTTAATCAGGGGAGCATCACTGTCAATGAACGCACTAGTATTGGAGAGAAGTGCGTTGATAAAAGTTTGCAACCAGAATATGGTTCTCCCATGCAATCCCGATTTTCCATGGGGGTGAAACCCCACGATGGTGCTATGACCGAGATGGCACATGGTAATATGGTTGTATTTTAATCATATACTTAATAATTTTGTAGTTATACATTTTGTACTTCTATTTTTTTTTACTTATACATTTATGATTTTCCTTATAAATTTTGTGGTCTCAATGGAAGATAATTTTGTACTTGAGGCTCATACAGTTGAAGAGGAGCACGTGGGGGAAACCATTCCAACAGTGTCGACCACTGCACTAGGTAAATAATGACATTGCATGTTTTTTTTTAATATTACTGAACTAGTTCAATGATATTTAAAAACTGGCCATTTAAATTTTGTATTCTTTTCTTTTGTAGGTGATGCCCCATCACAATGGCCTCCATTGCATCATGAGTACCCTGCGAATAGGCGTGCTTTGCGTGAGAGGAAGCAATTAGAATTAGATTTTGAAGAGCACTCAGAGAACAAAGACGTAGATATTGATGAAATGATTAGGAACTATAGAGCTAAGAAGAAGAGGTTGGCAAAAAGTACTAAATGATGATGTACATTAATATTTTAATAACTATTTAATATAAAATCCATTTTCACCATATTCCATTCACTCCAAATGGATCAAGGAAACATTTTATTTCATTGTGAATTGTTGTGAATATTGGTATGTATATATGTTTGTTTTTGTTGCAAATATTTCAATAGATTTATATGCTAGGTATTGGGGAATTGAGAGTGATGTGAGGGGGTGGGAGGGGCCATAAGAGCTTCCACCTTCACTTTGAATTTGTTGCTACTAATTCAAATCAAGGGAGGCCGTTTGATCAAATATTAGACACGTGGTTCCAATAAATTATTCTGGAAAACAAGAGGAGCTCATTCAGGTATGTTCTGACACTCTCATAAAAATGCATCTTAGAGTAAACAATGCACTACAAATATGACTTCTATTGATTTTTTAGATATTTATGGAGGTTGAATGATTTTGGTAGGTACTTTAATATCTTTCTTCGTCGATTGAGGTAAGCTCAATACTAACAAAGGGTCATACAACTTAAGAGAAACATGCGGGGTCAACCATTCCAACTGTAATGTCGACTAGTTCATTAGATTAGGCATTATTTCTCCTTTAATCATGGTTTATATAGCCATCAATTCTAGTTATGTTTAAAGTTTTATGAATTGTTATGTTCGATTGCTAAATTTATTGGAACCACGTGTCTAATATTTGATCAAAATGCCTACTATTTGATAACATAATATCTACCTAGGCTCTTGAATCCGAAAACATTATGAAACACAATCATGCATTGTATCATGTTGACCACCACCTCAATTTTTTTGTTGCATGTTTGATTGCTAAAATGAAAAATCACCATTTAGGTATGTATAATATTTTGATTATGTCCTCTAAATATTATGGATCTGCCAGTGTAGGTTTATGGTTAACCAATGGATAAATTCTAACATGAATGTATGGTTCACCATATCCATAAGAAAATGATGGTTCCTTTACCATCCCCATGCTAACATATTCACTTCATTCCTTCAACGATGCCTTTCAAATAGAATCAATGGCACATTCCCTCACTAATGTCACCTTACAATTCCGAGCAGGAATGTGCACAATGGCCATTCCTGCTGAGCATAAACGACCAAATCAGTCAAGTCATGGGAGCACGTGCATGCTCTTAATACAAAATATACAGTATTTAATATACACCAAACCTCTTTATGAATAAATATGTATAGGGGTATGGGGACAAGTAAGGCCTAAGGGCTTAGGATTGAAAGTGTTTTCAAGGATAGAGAAATTCTTAGAGCACCAAGATGTGGGTGATGTGGGTGCAAGGGTTGTACACAAGGTATATGCATAGTGCACTCTTGTCTCAAGTTAATATAGGGTTAAGGACTGAGTATAAGTTATGCCTAGGATTAGATGGAGCTAGGGGGGTCTATTTCATGGTCTACATCAAGCTCTAGATCAACGTATAAATCTATATCAATCTCTATGTGGTGGTCTAGGTCATGGTCTATGCCAAGCTCTAGGTCTCGTGACAAGATATTTGGAGGAATGGAACCTACTAAAATGAACATTATGACCATTTTGAGTCTTAGTGATTATGACATTGCAATGCACCCAAATTGAAAGGAGCGTTTGGAGGCAAAGAGATAGTGAGTTTGCAATGAACCATTTGGTGGCTAAGACATCATGAGATTACAATACACCCAAGTTGAAATGACCATTTGAGGCAGAAATATGTGAGATTGCAGTGCAACCTTTGGAGTGTCAGATCAGATCAGATTATGATTAGGATTATATTCTATATTTTCTAGGAAGGGGTGGAGATCAGAAAATGCATTGCAAAGAGAACATCATTTGCATTCATTTCACACAAACATCAAATTCCACTTATTAATTTCAAATTGGTGTTCATATAGGAAGTCAAATTTCCCAAGTATGGGATTCTTCTCATCATGTTTGTCTCTTTCATGTGGTATCACATAGTCTTCATTATGGACTTAAACTCAGTATGATGTACGTTTATACATGGTTCATCAATATCTGATGAATAACCTCCCTTGGATTCTAAAACAATTTAAAAATTCCAATGACAAAGTCTAGTTGAATCCAAAGTTTATGACAAGAACTAAGTGAATAAGTGCATAATTAATTCACCCAAATTCATACCTAAATTATGAAAGATATAATCCAAAGCTTTGGAGACTAAAGTTGAGATCGATACTAGTAATGCATTCTTACCATGATTGAGTGGCTTGAAAATATTTTCCCATGTCATACCCTCTTTGTGCTCACAAATTAKTACAAACATCCTAAAATCCTTTTCTAAAGCTCATACAACATTAACAAGAAGGTTAAATAATGGTTATTTTCAGATGCCAATTTGACAATAAAAAACTCCTTGTCCAGAAAGAATRTGCCCTTAAGTCTTAGACAATGMAAAATTAACTTAAATATACRACATACATATTTCTATGAAAATTATTCTACATAGTTGCATCACATCATCAATTATGTGGTACAAATGTTTCTACAAAAGCTACTCCAAATTTGCACAAAATCATTTCTAACAGTGGTATAACGGATGTATAACCTTTATCCTCAATAAGATGAGGAACATAAATAGACCTTTGGGAATATCACATGTTGATGTGGCACAAAATTGGATGACAACATAATCCTGTTCCAGGAAAGAATCTCCTCCAATCTATCATATTAATAGTATGCATGTTTTCAATCCCCAAGGACAATGCTTCTACTCTTCTATATATCTTCTTATCACACGTGAAAACAATTTTCACAATCCACAAGAAGGCAACGAATTAATTGCAAGGTGTTTACAAATATTTCATATCAGTGGTTGTAATTATATTTACACTCTTGAGGTATAGTGACAGATTTGGGTGTGCTAAGATATTTTGGCATTAGAGGTGATATCTCCCAAAAAAAAAAAAACCTTTGTAACCTCAAGACTTAAAATGGCATTTTTATAAAAAGGTGGAAAATTGCAGGTCAAAATTTGACACTAGAGATGATCACTCCTCTAGTCCAGAGAGAATAATAGGAAACACCTAATTTTCAATATATCAGGGTTGAGACCACAAGCATGTTGAGTGCTACCCAATAAAAATCAAATAACTTGGCGTGTTTCCCATCTATTTTTCTTTGGAAAGGTCTAGATATGGATAATATTCATGATTTTGATCCCCAATTTGGATGTGGTATCTAGTTTCAACCAATATTCCAAATAAAAGTATCTTGTATCTCTTGATATTGTTCACCTGCCTTTGTATGGGATGTGACCATATGAGTGAACTTGATTTGTTGTCCTTTTCTCATATAATTAAGGCCCAAGATATTGCCTTAGACTATATTCCAGCATAGAGAATAAACCCCTCCAAATTTTTATTCTTAGGCCCGAGTTGTCCCTTTAGCAAGTTGTTTTGACAAAATTATTTCCCAGGGTTAAATATTATTTAGATCTCCAGTCTTAAGATTTGTTTAGTTTGGACTCCTCCATTTCCTAAAAAGGATTCGGTTCCATTTCACTATGTTTTGGGGTTGGCGTATTTTTCTTTGAAGATTTTGAAGATCTAACTTTTTACTTCCTTCCTGCCTAAGGAAGTCTTCAAAATATTTGTTGGATTTGAGGGGGAGTATGTTGTCTTCTGTAGGATTCAAAGTTAAACCCTCCTACTTCTATTTTTTTGGCATGCATGTGCAAAATTCCCTGGCTTGGAGTAGATCCTATAGTTAAAAGAAAAATACTCATATTCCAGTGGTTTCTCCTAGGTGTAAACAATCCTCTTCAAAGTTGAGGTTGGTATTGACTTGTTGAGATCTATCATCTAAATATACAAGATTGAACATGAAATATTAGTGCACCCTCTTGTAACTTTTGAGGACATCAAATAATATCCTAATAAATTTCCTAGTCAAAAAACTGGCTCATGGTAGAATTATGAGGAATAATAATAAATCTTATCCATAGAAAAACATAGATTGAAATTTACTCAAAGATGTCAAAACACAGATTCCATAGCTTCATAAACAATAATATTCATTCCATCATACAGAGGCCCCTCCGAACACCAGGTCTTAACTTCAAGATTAGAAAAAATGTCAGTAAGTACCCTCTTACAGAAGGTTGATGGCCAAATCATTTTGAGTATTCCAAGCATAAAGAACACATATGTACTTTATGTGAATGAAATAAGTACCTTGTTAACTAATCTCTATCCTTGAACTCAAAGTACTCTGTTTTATGACAAAAAAACATACAAGTAAAACAACATCTTCCTCTCATGTTTTTAATTCTTCTTGTCAAATTATGGATCTAGGTTTAATATGGATCATGCTCACTTAAAAATATTTTTGGTTGGTTATTCTTCTAAAATATCAAACAAAGGAGGGTAATTTTGGATAACTTCACAAAAAAATTATTTTCTCTTTAATTTGAAGCATAACTTTGCATTTTCAAGAAACTATAATCTAACTCTACAATAAATTTGGAATCAATGTTCACGAAGGCTTTGAGAATGTTTTTTTCTCATTCTTTTTCAAATGCTAAATGCCAAAATCATTGTCATTCATTTCCCTTGATCCCATACAACCCTTAGTGTTGTAATCTTGGCTCTGATACCAATTGTAACATACCCAACCACTCGTGTACACTGCTGGGGTTGTGGGGTACTTAAAATTTTCTTCACCTTTTTCTTAATGCAAATGTTTATTCAACACCATAGAGGCCACGATGGAGGAGAGAGATATCAAGTTGAGGAAATCCTATTTGTGCTTCATGTAATTTTTGTTTCTAATTATTTTCTAGAGTTCTTTTGGACTCTATTGACGGGAATAGACAATCTGATGCTCATAAAGAACTGAATTCATTAATAGCTGTGAATATTTCTCCTCAAAAATGTGTAAGAAAGGAACCCACTACTCTATATAGAAGGGCTTCCATGAGCAAAGCGACTGAAAAAAATCACATTTTCACCTAATCTCATTGTACTTGTATTAAATCCACTTTCATATTGTCCTATAGTTGTGCTATTAGTTTTCACGTAGTAACCCAAGCTCATACATTTATGCATGCAATTGAGATCCATTCCACCTCCATTATCTTGTAAAAGAAGAGTTGGACTATTGTCCCTAGGGTTCTGAATTTTTTCCACAATGACAAAAGTTGCACCATTTTGAAAATCTTCAACTACATTATCAAGCAACTTCGAAACATCTCCAAATTCCCATATGTGGGAAGTCGCATTAGAATGGAGGAATTTTGGATGTACTTGAACATGACACATGCCACCTGCTAAAGATCACTTTTGTTCATTTTGGACTTCATAATTCCCAACTCTCAAAAATTGATTAAAACTATTTTTATTTGAGTTTATACCTGAATAGTTCAGTCAAAGGAAAAATGAATGCAAATGATGTTCTCTTTGCAACGTATTTTTTGATCTCCACCCCTTCTAGGAAAATATAGAATATAACCCTAATCATAATCTGATCTAATGTGACACTCCAAAGGGTGCACTGCAATCTCACATCTTTCCACCTCAAATGGTCATTTCAACTTGGGTGTATTGCAATCTCATGATTTCTGGGCCTCCAAATGGTTCATTGCAATCTCACCATCTCTCTGCGTCCAAACGTTCCTCCTTTACGCAATGACACAATTTTTCTCCTTTGGTACAAGATGGAAGCTAAGTAGTATGACTATCTATCTCAATTATAATACCATGGCTATAGAATCTCCTCTCTTTAGTGAAAGAATCAATATAACCATCATAAACTAGAGGACAACTTAGGTAAAAGGGAGTGAGTTTTTGGGTTATGACGGGGTTGGAAAAATTAGAGCTTCCACCAAACAATATTACACTAAAAAACACTTTCCTTAACATCCTTCTTGTATAAAAAGGTATCAAGATGTATTTAATTATCTAATGAGAAGTGTGAACCAGTATTTAGCAAACTATCTTTGGGGGAAACCCAAAGTTGATTAGATCCATCATTGGGTACTTTAGGAATCTTATCACTTTCTTCTAGGAAGCAAATCTCATCCAAATGGCAGGTTCCTAAGGGATCATCCTTGCTCAATATTTGGATTGATCCTTGGATATGTTCCTTGGGGGTTGATATAAGTCCCTAGATGTGTTCCAGGGAATCCTTGCTTAGTGCTTGGATTGATCCTTAGATGTGTTCCTTGGTGGTTTATATAAGTCCCTAGATGTGTTCTAGGTCCCCTGGATGTGTTCCAGGGAACACTTGCCTAATGCATGGGTTGATCCTTGGTTTTGTAACTTGGTGGATAAGACCCTAGATGTGTTCTAGGGCCCCCAGATGTGTTCTGGGGAAACATGGTCTTTGACCGAGTAGATCTTGGTGTAATACCAAGATATGTTGATGTGTGATCCTCTTCCTCTCTCTCAAGATGGTCCATGAGACCTAGGAGTGCCTATGAAGATGGACATGACCACATTGTTGATGGACCCCCTTATGCGGTGATGATAAAGTTTATAGGTGATTATGAGACTCATGTGGACATGTTTTTCCATTATGGACCCCCCCTTGACTTCGTCTTAAAAGGTTACCCCTTGTTTTTTTATGTGATTGAGGTTTTATTTATGTGATTTGGGTTTTTATAATTAATATTAATATTAATTGGCATTTTAATTAATATTTATATTAATTAAATTTCAATATTTAATTATAATTTTAAATTTCCCTAACCCCTCTCCCTAACTATAAATAAGACCCTACCCTCTAACATTCTATTACGCTCACACTCACTCACTCCTCACTCTCCTATTTGTTGTGGCTACCTAAGTTTTTCTCTCTTGATGATGGTGCGACCTCCTTTTTGGACTATATTTTCATATATGAGTTGTTTTTGTTGGTGCGGCCTCTCCATTTGATGTAACAGTTTAGATCTGAGTTTTGTTTGTTGGCGCAGCCTCTCTATTTGATGTAACAATTTTAGATATGAATTTTGTTGGTGCAACCTCTCCATTTGATGCAACAATTTCAGATCTGAGTTTGTTGGTGCAGCCTACCCATTTGATGTAATAGTTTCAGATCTGAGTTTTCTTTGGTCTTGGTATTGGTTGGGTACAACTCCTTGATTGTTTGTTGGTGCAATATATGATGAGGTTCTTCCCAAGAGCTTTCAAACCTGTCCTTTTTGTGCAAAGGTGTCTTCATTAGATGTCGGACCTACTAAAGTGATTGAGGAGCCTCCTTGTGGGTGTTGGGTCTCCCTTTTAGGGACACAGACCCGAGTACAGGTGTCGTGGCCTCCTTTGTGGGTTGCCTCTTTGCTATATGAATGTTGTGGCCTCTTCTTCTAACTGCCACGTGTAGAGTTGAGGTCCTTGTGAGGGTTCCACTCTTGTTGTCCCTTGTGTTGGACTATTTATCCAGTGTTGACTTCTTTTCAGTTATGGAGGGTTTGATATGGATTGTTTGTTAGGAAGGGTTTGCTTGTTTGATATGGAGAGTTTTTTTTTTCTAAGTTTTTGGATTTCTTGTTGTCCCTTCTTGTGGGGTACCTATTTTTGTTTTATCAGCTATGGTCAATACCTTGATGTCCCTTCTTGTGAAGTACTTGCTGCAGTCGTCTTGTGATGGTCTATACCTTGTCAAAACTATTCCTAAGTCCTTATGAAAGAGATCAAACCCTAGAGGTTTGATCCATAAAACTAAAACTATTTATGAACATATTATAAAGGTTTTCATCCACACATGTGATAGGTACATCTTTCTTAGATCAGGAGGTAAGCTTGAGGTTTGTCTTTTCACTCAGAAATATTGTTTATAATCAGAATTTAATTTAGATCTGTTTATTTCTTTTCTCATATATGTTGATCTTGTGAACAGGAAAATAAAAAGGCATTATTTGTTTCTATTTTTCCCTAATTCTAACAATTTTCCTATGACTTTGACCAAGGGAACACTACTCTAGGAAGCCTCCTCACACCTTCTTGTGACCAATATTATTTCTATTCTTAGCCTATACCAACTCACCCTACTTGAGTAAACGTTGTTGATGGAATTTTCTATTTAGGATTGATGTTATTTCCTTGAGGAGCCTTCCCATTTATGTGAATGATCCTAACACTTTCCATTTCTAGTGTAGGGAGGGTGCTCCTTACTTGAAGGAGGTTTTCCCCATATTTATGACACCCTACATATTTCTACTTACAGTACTTAGCTGCCATTTCAATTAAGACATTTCAATACGCATTTCCATTTCAATTTTGTTTACCCTACTCAATTGTTTCATTCATATTTAGCTCCATATAAGGCACTGGTTGATTTATAAGGTTATTTATTCATTAAAAAGACACTCATTTAGTTCTACTTGATTTTCATGCATCCTTAGGCATAATGTTGAGCATACATATTTGTTAATTTTATTTATTTTCCTTAGATTTTCTATCAAAAAAGAAAGTATCTTAAGTTTCAAGAGTTTGGATAATGAAGCTTGTATATAGTTTAAGTATTTTTCTACGAGTATCTATCTATCTATCTATCTATATATATATATATATATATATATATATATATATCTATATATCTATATATTATATTTCTAAGAAAAAAAACTTATATTTTCTATTTCATCAAGAAATCAAAATATACATTGCTAAGCCTTGTTGCTATGTTCTGATCCCTTATTTTTTAGTAGTTCATGTTTGGTCATTATAGTCTTCAGACTCAAAATTTAAAATATTTTAGATGCAAAATTTAAAAATATCAAAAAAGCAAAAATAAATTGACATTTGTTTTAAATACCTACATGACATCGGAATTGCGACGTATGGTAATGTTTCTCCCATGGCACATACATCAGAGATATACAGCTGGCCATCGGTTGAGTGACCTTACCATAAGTCAGAATTTCTACGTATGGTAACGTCGCTCCCATGGCACATACGTCAAAGATATATAGCTGGTTGTTGGTTGAGCGACATTACCATAAGTCAGAATTGTGACGTATGGTAACATCGCTCCCATGGCACATACGTTGGAGATATATAGCTTACTATCATTTGAGTGACGTTACCATACATCGGTATTATGACGTATGGTAATGTCTCTCCCATAGCATCCACGTAGTGGAAACCGACGAAATGGGACATCGAAATTCCAATGTCTTCGACGTTGTTGTAGCAACGACTATATGGGGTTTGGACAGTCAAATCCGAGATGACACATGTTTGCATGAAACGTCGCAATAGAGATGATATCTATGGTGTCGGTAAAGCAACGTCATGTGAAATGACATTTGAGGGGGTCTATTGTTTGTCATTCTCTCGTCGATATAAAGTGACAATTGCGTCGAACGTGCCATTAAAATTTGACCCAAATGTACTAGTGAGGTGAGGAATGAAACTCAGAGAGCACCTTGGATTTAAGGGCCTACTGTTTTCCTAAATACAAGTGACCTTTATAGATAAAATCTTCATTGTTCCAAGAGTACCCTATAGAAGCTTGGGGATCTTGTTGAAGTTTTTGGATTGGGATGGAAATTTTTAGGTCTTGCAACCATTCTTATCAAACATCCTAAAGCCAGTGGGTGACAATGAATGAGAGGGAAAAGAGGGACCCTTCTTCTTCATATTTCATGGAAAGAGCATCAACCACCACATTTTCTTTTCCCTTCTTGTAAACAATCTCATAATCATTTCCAAACAGCTTGGTCACCCATTTTTGTTGCTTCGGGGATGAAAGTTGTTGTTCTAGGAAGTAATTAAGGCTTTGATGATCCATTTTAATTTGGAAATTTTGTCCCAATAGATAAGGGAATCATAGATCCATTGCATGCAAAGTAGCCAACATTTCCTTTTC
Source organism: Picea glauca (assembly GCA_000966675.3). NCBI lineage: Eukaryota > Viridiplantae > Streptophyta > Pinopsida > Pinales > Pinaceae > Picea > Picea glauca. The sequence continues at coordinate 75,699 of JZKD02S2171636.1, forward strand.
ATAAATCAATTTTCCAAAATGTCGGTCCACCAACTATTTGTTGGTGAAAGACAAAAGTCATCGATCTTGCATGAGGACTTCCCCGATTCCTCTCCCTGATGCATCACATTCCATAAAAAATTTCTTGGTGAAGTCATGTAGGGATAGTATAGGAGTAGTGCACATATATTCTTTCAAGGCTTGGAAGGATTGGTCAGCTACTGGAGTCCAAGTGAAAGCATTATTTTTAAGGAGAGTTGTGAGAGGAGCCACATTTTTTCCATAATTCTGAACAAACTTGCGATAATATCCCATTAAATCTAGGAAACCACAGATACCTTTAAGAATTTTAGGGCGAGGCCAATTCTACATAGCTTCAATTTTATTAGGATCCACCCTTAAATCATCCTTGCCAACAATATGACCCAGGTACTCAACTTCAGAGATGCCAAAAGAACATTTAGACTGTTTGAGGAAAAGTTGGTGCTTGGAGTGATGGAGAAGTTTATCTACATGGGTGAGATGAGATGGCCACATTTTACTATAGATGAAAATCTTTTCAAATAAAAATAACAAAAAGTGACAGAGGAAAGGATGAAAGACATGATTCATGAGACTTTGAAAAGTGGAGGGGGAATTACAGAGGCCAAAGGGCATGACCAAGAACACATAGTGGCCCTCATGAGTGAGAAATGAAGTCTTGGGGATGTCTTCCTCTTTAATATGTATAGACTAGTGGTAGCCATAATTAAGGTCAAGTTTGGTAAAGTATTGATCCCCACCAAGTTCATCCATAAGGTCATTTATGATGGGAAGGGGAAATTTGTCATTGATGATAAGTTTGTTAAGGGTACAAAAATCAGGACACATGTGCCAAGTGCCTTCCTTCTTGAGGAAAATGACAATAGGGGAAGAATAGGGGTTGGTACTGGGAAGAATAACACTTGCTTCTAACAATTCTTGGAAAATTTTTCAATTTCAGTTTTTTGAGAAAAGGGATGACAATAGAGGAGAACATTGGGAGGAAGATTTCCCATGATTAAAGGAATGGAATGGTCATGGTCTCCATGAAAGGGGGGAATCCCATGGGGACTTTGGAACACAATGGGATGGAAGGAAATAATATATTGAAGGGTGGGATGTACCTAGGGTGTCTCAACTGCTTGAATGGAATGGAGTTGGGAAATGATGCCATCATGACCTTTTCTGAGTAAATTTTCCATGCGGTGGGAATTGATGCTCTCTAGAGAAACTGTTTTAATGCCTTGGAATTTATAATATTGTCCTTCTTGTTGGAATTGCATGGTTAAATTCTTAAATTCCATGGCTATGGGGCCAAGAGTGCGTAACCATTCAACAAAAAAAAAAATGTCACAATGACCCATGTCAATAGAAAACATGTGAGATTTCAGGTTATATTTACCAATTTGTAGGAATAATTTTTCACAACACCCCCCACATTTCATGGAACCACCATTGGCAATCATTATTTGAAAATTATTGACAACATGGATATAGCAATTGATTTCTTGAGCAAGGTGGCGATCACGAGGTCTTCAACTTGTTGACCAATATCTTATCATGTTTTTGTAAAGGGGGTTTTTAAATTGTGAAAAATAAATTCAGTATATTGTAGGTATTGGGGGGGTGTGGGGTCTTAGGGGGTTTATAGGTATTCGGGGGGTATAAAAAGCGACATCCATTAAAAACAAGAGTTTATTTTTTTGGAAATATGTATTGGAGGGGGGTTCAACAAAATAATTTTGGGAGGTATTTACCAATATCTAGTGAAATTAGGGGTATTCTTTAATATCCCACGAATGAAGGAACTATGTCATAGGTTCACTGAGTGAAGACCCTAGGGAAATGATGAATGAAATTATGAGTGTTGCCACTGTCAAATAGGATGATGAATTTCCTATTCTTAATGTAGCCAATCAATTTGAGGGTTTGGGGAGTAGAAAACCTTGTGAGAGCATTCAACGAAATTAGTGGTTCAACTTCGAGAGGATCAAAGGGAAGTGGAAGATTATTTTTTTGGGGTATCTCTACTTCAAGAGAAACCTCAACATATTCATCAGAAAGATCCCCTGAAATGGTCATAATTTACTTTATTTTATTTACACTTCTGCCTTGGAAAGTATTTATCATCACAATTATAGCATAGACCATTGAGTTGGCATTCAACCATTTCCGCGCATGTTAATTTTTGGACCTTGAGAGGAGTGGATTGAGGGGAAGGAGTGGTGGGTTTAGGGCAAGGAACAAAAGAGGGTTTTTATCTCTAGGCCAAGATGACCTATTGTGCCTCCTTGACATGTTTAGTTTCTTCTAACCAAGTCTGGGGGTGAGCCATTATGACCTAGGATCATATTTCATCCTTGAGGCCACTGATAAATCATTCTAAAAAAAAATCATATGTCATTCCCTCCATTCGGAAATCCAAGTGCTCAAAGAAAAAAATAAAATATTCCACTATCCCAAACTATTTCAACTTGGTCAGAATTCCTAAATGGTGGGTGTCTGTGTCAAAGAGTTCATACAACTCGACAGAAAGTTGTGACCAAGCAACATACCCTTGACGTGCATTTCTACACCATTGCCACCATTTCCATCATTCCGGATCCAAATAGAGAATTTCATAATGAAGCTTGGTCAACTCATCAATAATGTCATGCAGGGAGAAATAATGTTCCATCTGAGTGACCCAGGTTATTGGATCCAAGCCATCAAATTTGTTCACCTCAACTCTAGGAAGATGTGGTTCATGAGGTTGGGAGTTGGAATGAGAGTGCAGAGGTCGGTTGGACTCAATACCTTCAATATAGAGAGGTGGTTTAGAGGAGGAATGACCCTAAAATCTGTTCATGAATTATTTGAGAGTGGAAATGAATTCATCAATTCAATTACCTAGTTGGTCTTAGATGTAGTCCATTTTTTCATGAATAGAAGGCATGCTAGTATTCACTTGGGCCTGAAGGGTAGAAAGGTCATTATTTAGTTTTTTATTGGTTTCTTCTTGGTGAGAGGGAGCCATGAGGGGAAGAGGGGCGCGTCCATGGAAAAAAAAGTAGATAATTGATATATACCACTATGATCAGGGAAACGAGATGAAACCAATGGGATAAGTGGGAAATAAGGGTGATGGGAAGGGTATGGGTCCATGAGGTAAGAAAAGGGTTAAAACTGATAGGTATCACAATGATCAGGGAGAAAATGGGAATCTAATGAGATAGGTATCAAATAATGGTGTGGGTAGGACCCATTTGTTTTTACTCATATGGAGTTATATTATGACTTGAATAACACTGCAGTGTCGAAATGACCAAATTGTTAACATAAAAAATGTGTAGTAATTTCACAACCATGATGCAGGAGGCAAGGATGTGTAGTTGTTGGCACAAAGTGGTAAGACCAGGGGTTAAACATTAATTCACCAAAAAATCCCAAGATATCGGGCCTTTCGACATCACCGGCAAGTAGGTGAAGTCTCACCTAAGGAACCTATGGGGATTGCAGCAACCAAGATTCTACAGTCATGAAGGGAATGAAGACTTTTCTAACATTCATTTGGCATGTAATATACCCTGTTTGAAAAATCATAACAACATAACAATGCATGACGGATCCATATTACTTAATCATTCAACACGTGTGCAGAACCATCATAAAAGGTATTCATATTAACCATCTATGCATTGCATGTGTGCCATAAATAGAACATAAAAGAAACACATCACAACATAAATCATGACACAGATATTTAACGTGGTTCACCCCAAACTAGGCTACGTCCACAATGACTATCTTCTTATATTATTCATGTTCAATCTTTCTAATAGGTGCACACTGCACTCAAACAAGATACATTAGTTCTGCCCCAAAATTTCGTAGTCGTTCGCACATAGAGTGCACACTTAGCTCATCCCCCTTCGAAACTTCCCTAACTGACTGAATCTAGTCACAAATCTCCTAATTTCTTCACTAGCTACTTTCTACCCAAAACCCATACATATTTATACATTGCTACTAGGGCTTAACCCATTATAAAATGGACCAAATGGTCCAACTACTACTAACTAACTCCCTCCTTTTGCACACTGACTCCTGAATATGCACTAACTATCTTCCACACACAGTACTCCTTTGTTGACTTGTCACATGGTTTTCTTCTCTGCACTTCCCAAAACTTACCCAAAATATCCTACTCCAACAGGCCCCGAACACTCACCTGTGGCTCATCCCTAGCCACTTCATGATTTCTTCCAAGTCTCCATGAACTTGTGAAATGTCTCCTTTGTAGCTGTGATCTTTTCTCTTTCTTGTGTTTCCTGTTGCACAATTCCCTTTGCCATCTCTATAGTAATATAGGTCTTAAAATTTTCTTCACTTTCTTGTACTTCCTTTTAGACCATGCCCTGCGCAACTGCTACTTCTGTCGTCACCTTGTAGGATTCTTCCTACAATGTTTTGATCTTTTGTGTGTGAGACTACTACTGCGCTCTCATCCGGTTCATCTCTAAATAAAATTTTCTATTCTCTTCCATTGGTTGCATAATATCTGATGGTGGTATTGTGCTCATTACTTTCTTAAACTTTTGTGCCTTGTCCTGTGCAACATGTAACTTCTACCTCATTTCCTACAATTCCATGTCTTCTATCAAATGTGTCCATATTACTGTTCTTTTTGCATATAGTTTTATGCAATATGATTCCATAATTTTGATGTTCTCGATTGTTTCTATTGTCATCTTTTCCCTTTTCTCCCTTTCCTCCCTTTCCTCTGGTGGAGTGCTTAGTATTTGGCGTGATTCCAAATCAATAATCTTTGTGCACAATCCCTGGATGGCTTCAATAATCTTTGTCACCTATTCTTCTAACGAGGTGTATTCCGCCCTAGGAATTTATGGAATAATGTTATAAACCCCTTGGACCACCTGTTTCACTCTCTTTGTCGTCCGTGCAACCTCATTCTGCTCCAGCCTATGTTGATCATATTTTGCTTGCAGCACATCCTTATCTGCGACTTCCTTTATCAACTCTATCATCATTAACATCGTGCAAAGTTTTAGTTCCTGCGTCACACACGTATGCAAACCATGTAGAGATTCTATTGGAAACTAAGATAACACCAAGTCAATATGGATAAGTTCCTTTGCATGCTCCTGTAATTTTCTCGTAGGGAACTCTAAAGATCCTACTGCTATCTTCATCACCCTTCACTCTCCTGATGTCGCAGATGAGTGAGATGTCATTTGTTTCACTTATGTCATGTTTTCCATGCTTTCCATATGCTCCTGTTTTGACTTGCGCAATCCTGGTTGTCTCTAAAATCTATTGTAGTGTGACAATATGCATTTGCACGTCCAAGTTCCTTTCTTCTTGCTTCTATGTCGCTCACTCAAAATCCTCCTTTGTAACCTCTTTAATTTGATCCGTAATATTTTCTAAGTCATCCTCTGATAGGGCTTGGGTTGCCATTTACTTGATTACTTTCCTCTTTTTTTTTTTGCAGTACTAATATTTTCATATACTTTTCCTTCCGCTTCTCACCCGGGCATGATACTATCTTATGTTTTCCTCCTGTGTCATTTCCTTCCCTTACTCTTCTTCTTCTTCTTCTTCTTCTTCATCTCTTATTTCTTATATTTATAGTTATAGTTTCTTTGACTACTATATTTTGGTACTGGGGTTTTCCATTCGTACTCCCAGTCTTCTATGATATGTCCCACATCAACCTCTATCAACCTGTATCTGCATGATAGACACTACTTCTTCGGGTCCTTTTTGGCTTGAATGTATATATAATGTCTTCCAACTCTAAATTCCACAATCCCCTTGTATGCTTCTACTACCCACAGTAGTATGCGCAATGTATTCTAGATACTCATACAAATTACTTCCTTGTATACATAGAACGCAATTTTTTTATATAACTACCTTTCCTTGTGTGGAGTATGCCACAATTTTACATATCTTGCTGTTGAACATGGCTTATTCACATCTCCAAATAATTGAGTGTCCTCTGGCTCCCTCCAAGCCACTAATGCTATCAGTATTAACAACCAAGAATAATGAAATTCCATACCTTTTTCTTGGGATTCCCTACGATCTATCAAGAACTAGTTCAATAGGAATGTTTCCTAGCTCATTTGAACTCCCACGACACACTTCTCAACTTTCACTATCACACCTGTTGGTACCTAATGCTTGCGACATTTCCTCAAGAAATTGTAGGCCAAAACCTATGTTGTGAACCATGCTGCATCATCATTGATTCTTACAACATCCAAACCGCAGACACCTTCTAATGTGACAAAGATTTCCTTCATTCATTTTGCCAATGATTTCTCCTTTGTATTGTCTATGAATAATTGTGATGGGTCTTCCCCTTTTGATGAAAACCCATTTATCCGTGCAATCAAATATGTGTCTATTGATATTGATCTATCTAACCATAGAAATACTCCATGTACACAACTCATCAATAAATTAACAAAAATATTTATCTTCGTTCTCTTGCCAAAATGTCGAATATCAAAAAGGTTCAAAATACCTATCTTTTCTAGCCCCCATTGTCCATTCCTATGGCTCTACTATTATTGTTGGTTGTGGAGCCTGATTATATTCTTGATTCAAAGGTATTTGTTTTCAACCATGTTTATACCCCATGAAGACTTTACACCCCGAAAGAATGTACACTCCTCCACGCGGGGGAGTGTAGAGGGGGGTTACCCCCTCTATGGGGTTCAAGGGGTCTAGGGGAAAGTGGGCCCTTGGCGGGGGTTCGAGGGAAAATCCCCTGAAGGAAAAATTTCCTTGTAAATTTATATTGTAATTTCATTGTAAATCTGGACTGTTCATTATAATGTTGCAGATCTGACGGTAGAAGTTATGTTAGGGTTTTTTTCCCTAGAAGGAAACCCTCTGTTATGAGGGAAATATATTGCAGCTATGTATCATTGCAAATATTGTATTCTGAGTGAGGATACTCTGAGAGAAATAAGAGGAAGTTACAACAGGTGTGTTGTAGGCTGTATCCCTTCATTTGTTGGATAATAATAAAGGAATGACTTGGCAATTTCTCTAGTGGATGTAGCCCACACTGGGTGAACCACACATATTTTTGTCTCTATTGTATTGTGTATATTTTGTGTTTTATTTACGCATTTGTTTTATTTTATTGCTCGTGACCTTGTTTTTCTAACAACTGGTATCAGAGTGAAAGGTAACTCAAAGGAAAATAAGGTTCCTAGTTCAAGTGGGAGCAATGGCAGAAGATGGAAAGTTTAGGGTCGAGAAATTTGACAACCAAAAATACCATTTATGGAAGATACAGATGGAAGATTATTTATATCAGAAGGATCTATTCCTACCATTGGGTGAAATAGAAAAGAATCTGATGGCCATGAAGGACAAATAATGGGAGGTTCTTGATAGAAAGGCACTAGGAACAATACAGCTGAGCCTTGCAACATCAGTGGCTTTCAATATTTTGAAATAAAAGACAACAAAGGAGATGATAGATGCATTGGCTAAAATATATTAAAAACCCTCTGTTTCCAATAAGGTATTTCTAATGAAGATATTATTTAATATGAAGATGTCATAAGGTGGGTCTATTGCAGATCATTTAAATGAATTTAATACGGTTACTAATCAACTAAGTTTTGTAAAAGTGGACTTTGATGATGAGGTCAGGGCTTTTCTAATATTGTGCTCATTTCCAACAATATGGAACGACTTGGTAATGGTTGTAAGTAACTCTGTCTCTGGTTCAAACACTTTAAAATTTGATGATGTTGTTTGTGTTATCCTTAGTGAGGAAATGCGATGGAAAAGCACAGGTCAGACATGGTAATGCGTTAAACATGGAGAATAGGAGAAGACAAAAGGATAGAGGAAAAGGATCAAGGAACCACAAGAATTGTAGGAAGGGAAGATCCAAATCCATATTTGGAAAAATAGAGTGCTAAAATTGTGGGAAGAATGGACATATGAGGAAAGACTGCCAAGCTCCAAAGAAACAAAGAGATGGACAACAAGAGAAAAACCAGGAAGAAAATGTAACAGGTGATGTGTTACAATATGCTTTGATTATTTTTATAGATAATATTTTTGAGTCTTGGGTAGTATATTCAGGGGCTTCATTTCATTCCACACCCCATAGGAAACATTTTCTAGATTATGTTCAAAGTGATTTTGGACAGGTTCATTTGGGTGATGATGCACCATGCAAAATTTTTGGAATGGGAAAGGTAAAAATAAAGAAAAGCAATGGAAACCAATGGTTGTTGAAAGAGGTAAGACATGTTCCATATCTAATGAAAAATCTAATTTCAACAGGGCAGTTGGCACGTGAAGGTTGTATATCCATAAATATATTTATAGATAAGGTGTGGAAGGTCACTAAAGGATCATTGGTGATAGAAAAATGAGAGAAGGTAGGTACATTGTATTTATGTACTGGTAATACTGACTCTTCTATCTCTTTATATTCTACATGAGTGGATATAGCACCATGGCATCATAGACTTGGACACATGAGTGATAAGGGGATGTAGATAATTCACAAAATAATTTTTTTTCCAAATCTTAAATAAATTGATTTGGATTTCTGTGAGCATTGCGTTTATGGAAAACATAAGAGAGTCAAATTTCTCAGATTTGGAAAAGAAAAGAAGAGTGAAAGGTTAGATTTTGTGCATAAAGATGTATGGGGACCATCTCAGGTATCATCTCTTGGTGTCTCTTGTTATTATGTTACTTTTATTGATGATGCAACTAGAAAAACTTGGGTTTACTGCATTCGACAAAAATATGATGTTTTTGATACTTTTAAGAAATGGAAAGCTTTGGTTGAGAATGAGACATGAAAAATGTTGAAGTGTCTCAGATCAAAAAATGGAGGTGAATATTGCATCAATGATTTTTATTATTACTATTCATACCATGGGATTCGTAGAGAGAATACAGTTCTAGGAACACCACAAGAAAATGGTGTGTCAGAAAGGATGAACAAGACAATCATGGAGTGTGAAAGAATTATTAGAATGCATGTTGGTTTTCCCTTACAGTTATGGGAATATGTTGTATATATTGTTGTTTACTTAATAAAAAGAGTACCTTCAAGCTATTTGGATGGTAGAATTCCAGAGGAAGCATGGACAAGTAAAAAGGTAAACTATTATTTTTTGAAGACTTTCGATTGTGAATCATTTATCGATATTGATTAAGGAAATAGAAAAAAGCTCGAGGAAAAATCAAAGAAGTGTATCTTTATTGGATACGGTGTTAATGATTTTGGTTATCGATTATAGGATTATGAAAATAACAAAATCATTAGGAGTAGAGATGTCATATTCAATGAGAAGGTTCTGCACAAAGATCAGTTTCAGGGAAAGAAACGGGAAAAGGAAAAACCAGAATACACAATGCTTTATGAGATCACTGAAAATAAAATTCCAAAGGTACCAAAAAATAAAAATGTACAACAATAGGATCAAAAGGTACCTCAAAATTCTACAAGTGTTGTTAGAATACCTACCAGGTTAAGTAGACCCCTTGAACGATACTCTCTTTCATTGTATTATTTATTGGTGACTGATTTTGGTGAACCAGAATGTTATGAAGAGGAAATACAGGTAGACACCAAAAAGAAGTGGGAGAAAGGCATGAAAGAGGAAATGGATTCCTTGGTAAATAACCATAATTGGGACTTGTTTCAGTTTCCTGCAGGAAAAAGAGAATTGCAGAATAAATGGGTTTACAAGTTGAAGGGAGAAGATGGAGGAAAAAAGCGATACAAGTCTAGACTTGTTGTAAAGGGGTTTTCACAAAAGAAAGGTATATATTTTGATGAAATATTTTCTCGTGTTGTTAAAATGACTTCAATTAGGACTATTTTAAGTCTTGTGGCAGTAGAAGATTTTCATCTTGAACAGTTATATATATATATATATATATATATATATATATATATATATATAAAATCTCCATGGGGATCTGGAGGAAGAGATTTATATGCACCAACCATAGGGGTATGAGGTCAAAGGGAAGGAGAATTTGGTATGAAGGTTGAAGAAGAGCTTGTATGGCCTAAAGTAAGCTCCAAGGTAGTGGTATTTGAAGTTTGACAGGTTTATGATAGAATAGGGTTATAGTAGATGTCATTATGATCACTATGTTTATTTTAAAAGGCTAGAAAATGGAAGCTATATTATCTTGCTATT
>JZKD02S2171636.1:130610-173070 GCA_000966675.3 Picea glauca
TGGGCCTTGCCATCCAAGTACATAGTGGAAAACTTGATGGCCTCCATCTCTCTCATGGGGTTAAGTTGCAGGTAAGTATCCAACTTCTGCACCCATGCTTGTGTTGTCATCTTAGCCGTACCATTAAAGTATGGAATCTCTATCTTCCTTTCCCTTCGCTCAAACTCAAAGCTGCCCCTGTGGTTCGTCCTAGGCTAGTTTCTGAACCTGAGTTGACAATACTAGTCTAGGGACATCTATCTTTTAACTTTCATATCCAAGTTGTAATATTCCTTGGTACTCATGGCTAATTGTTCCACAAAATCTTCAACCTATTCATGCTGCCCTTAATTATCTTTGAATGTGGGCATGTATGGTCTGGGGTTAGCTCTGCTACCTGAGTGTTGGCCTAGCGGTTCATCTGTGAACACTGGCATGCATGGCCTATGATTGGTTCTTCTACCCATCTGCCCATGGAACGTGCCACCTCCAAGACTTCCTTTGGATCTCAATGCTTTCTCTGGGTTATATCTGACTTCCTCATGGGTTCCACCGGATCCTCTAGCCTCCTTATTCCCATACATATCAGGATATTTTCCTCGATGGGTTACTTGCATCATAAGGTTAGTTATCCTAGTTTGGTTCTCGTTCATTTTCTGTAGATTCTCATCAACTTTCTTCAAGGTTTCAGAGATTTCGGCCTGTCCCCTTCTGTTGGTTTCCTGATACTCATCCAACTATCGGGCCAATGTGCTTTCTGTGCAGCTCATGTTTTGATGGAACTTACCAAATTTGGCTACTAAGAGAGCCAAGCCCTGAGGCTCATGATCGTCTCCTGACCCTTCCCTTTCTACCTCTGTTTCACTGTTGTTTTCTTCCTTCGACCCATAACAATTCCCCTGTACTTCTGCATGCACCGATCTTTCCACAGGTTTGGAGGATCGAGGATCTGATACCACTGTAATGATCCCAAGCCAAATTATTTCTTGGAATCACTAACTACTACTAATTTATTGATTTATTAAGTGCATACAAGATTCATCAACACATGGAGATCACAATATATTCAAGATGTAGAAGCACAAGCAAAGATATGACCTTTTTATTATGAGCAATGTAAGATCAATACAATAGATGGTTAATCTAGCATAAACCTCAGATGGTCATACAAGCAATAGATATGAGCTGCTACAAAATGCTCCTGACAATAGAAAATAAGCCTCCAAAGGCTGGATATACAATGAAGAATGAATCAAGCAAATTTGAGCCATACTAATGCTCAACCTCCAAGCTGGAAAGAGACACGTCTTGCTAGAATGTTGAAGCCCTCAATAATTCTGCCCTGATACCAAAAGTGTCCAATCATCCCAAGAAATAGGCCAAACGATATATCGAGCAACTATAAGGACAACCCAGATGTCCAAATTTCCAAATCCACTCTCAAAATCTATAGATTTGAATTCCTCCACTGAATGGTGTGCCCCACTAGATGACTGAAACCCCAGTTGGTTCAGCCCTGATGAAGGAGGCCTCCAAATGATCTAAAAATCTCCAAGATTATAGATCGGGCTATGAGAATCCCGTGGGAGAAGTTTCGGACTCAGATCTCAAGAAGATCTCCCTAGATATGAGTTTTACTAAATCACAGGACGTCCCCTATGATGCCAAGACATCCCAATCTACAGACAAATGTAGAATGATGATAACCCTCCAAAAAATCCCTCAAACTGATGGTCCTGCCCCTGTAAACAAACCCAACTTATAGAATGGCCCCAGGCCCTTAGGATAAGCCGGATCGAACCTCCCTCTAGATGATGGTGCGCCCTTTCTGGAAACACAAGAACAATACAACCTGCTACCTTCTGAAGTGCTAGATGGAGATGGGCTGAGACTAGAATGGTGTGGATGATTCTTTCATCCCCGAGACCAAGCTGCGGAACAAGGTGAGTGGATATTTCACCACTGAGTTTCTCACAAGGGTTTGTACAACAAAACCCCGAAACTGAATGCTCAAGAGCAATAGCAAATGCTAATCCAAAACCAAAATGAGTAATAGGTGCACCCCAACCTCTTACTTATACTTTTCCTTCTAATTCTCTATTGAGTTAGGTTAACTCCCAGGGTTAATATTCTATTCTTCTGTTGAGTTATATTTTACTCCTTTATCCTTTTCCTTTCTGTTGAGTTTCAAAGTACAGGACAAGAAGACTCATGTCTAGAAGTTGAAGCAAGATCCAAGATCTTTGTATGGAAGGATTGATAGTTTTATGATGAGATTGGGATTTTCCAAGAGTAAAGTTGGTCCTAACCTTTACTTCAAGATTGAGAATGATGGACCAGTTATATTGTTTCTATGTATGGATGACTTATTATTGACAGATGAAGAAAGTTCATCACATATTGTAAGAAGAAGCTTGTTGTTGAATTTGAAATGAAGGACCTAGGCCCAATGCACTATTTCTTAGGTCTTGAAGTATGGAAGATCCCAGAAGATATTTTCCCTAATCAAGGAAAGTATGTTGTGGAAATTTTGAAGACATTCAACATGATGGACTATAAATCCATGTAAAATCCTATGGACATGAATCTGAAGTTATTGGTTGATACTTCATTAGAAATAGTTGATGTTACTCTATATAGACAGGTGATTGGTTCGTTGATGTATCTAACAAATGTCGGACCCGATATATGCCTTTTTGTGAACACCTTGAATCAGTATTTGGTGGAGCCCATACATGTTCACCTTGTAGATGAAAATCATGTGATGAGATAGCTTAAGGGCACGTTGGACTATGGCCTTTGTTATACTAGAGATTGTGACTTCAGATTGTATGGATATACTGATTTAGATTGGGCTAGAAGTTATTCAGATAAAAAAATCACTTCAGGATGTTTTTTCATTTTAGGGTCAGCCATGACTTCATGGAAAAGAAGGAAGCAATCCAATATTGCTCTCAATATGATAGAAGAAGAGTTCATTGCAGCACGCTTCGCCAGTTTTGAATCCATATGGATTCAAAAGTTGTTGATAGGTCTATTTCACCTAGAGATGGATGATACCATGATCTTTTGTGATAACCAAAGTTGCATAAAGATGAAAGAGAACCCAGTGTTCCACGATAAGATGAAGCACATTGAGATCCAATACCTCTACATTTGTGATATGGTACATAAGGGAGTTGTGAAGCTCCAGTATGTTGGCATATATGAGTAGGTAGAAAATGTGTTGACTAAGCCTATGTCTTGTGGGAAGTTTGAGTACTTTCAAGAAAAGATTGGTGTAGTCCAAAAGGACTTCCATCAAAAGGGGGAGTGACTCTGATGATACCATGGTATCCTGACCACCAACAGGGAAACTCGTTAGGATTTATATCCTAGGGGATTTTGGTATCCTTGAAAACATATCATAAGGTCCAGATGGATGGTTTGTTGGAGTGCCCATTGTTGTTATTGTTGTTGCTACTGTTGATGCTCCTATATCTTTATGTTGCAATTGATGTTGTTTTTCCAGCTTCATGTTGTTTATGTTGATGTTCTAGTTTCATGTTGTTGTTGATGATGATGTTACTCCAGCTCCGTGCTATAGATGATGATGATGCTCAGTTTCTACTGATGTTAATGATGAGAAAAAATTCTAGTGATTTATAGATATGACAGACAATGTTCTAGATGTTTATGATGATGTTTCCTCCTCTTGATGTTGTATTGAGTCCAGTCAATTGTTATTGATGTTGTTAGTAGAATACCCTTCCTGTTAAGGGGGGGTGTTGAAATATTGTAACTTCAAAGAATATTCTACCTAAGGACTGTTGAATAATTTTGTTATATTATATTTGTTAATTAGGCCCTATTGTGCCTTTGTAAAAGTCGACACTTTTGTTCCTTAATAATTAAATGTAAATTAAGAGGGAAAAGTGAAAGTAGGCCCATACCTAATTTTAGGTTGGCCAGACCACTATTTATAAGGGAGGCCAGTGCCTCATTTATTCACTCACTCATAAGCTTTGCAATAATAAGAAAAAGTGTGCAAGTCTTGGAGGAGAAGTTGCTGCAACTGGGGGTGACATCAAGGAGGGTTCTTGGTATATGTCTTGGTATCTCTTGGTTAAGTAGTGCGCTACTCTTTCCTAGTGAAGGAGTAGAGGAGGATCTTCTGCTTTGTTTTTGGTCTATCTATATTGAGGAAGTTTTTGTTGGGTTTTCTTCCCCATGAGGGTTTCCCAGGATAATCTGTGTGTCTCTATTGTTTCTATGATTGCCTCTCTTTTAATGATGTTATTTATGAATATAATGTGATAAATGATTATAATAATAAATAAGAAATGTAACTGCTAGTTGTATAAGTAAAACATCAACAATTTGTACTCTAAGAAAAAAATGTATATTCTACTAATATTGCATCTATAGTGGTTTTTGTTGTAATAGGAAATCCCAATGCCAAATAATGATAAGAACATTATGCATCATGAAGAAAATGAAAGGAATATTTCTAGGTTAAAGCAGGAAATGGAGGAAAGGAAAAATGTGAAACTTGAATGCCCTTGCAATAAATGCAGGGGATATAACAGAAAAATACTTCGATTTAAAACAGTTAAGACACATTGTTCAAAATATGGGAAAGTTGAAGGGGGGTTCTCATATCGTCCCATGGTATGTTATTCAATATTATTATATATTTTACTATGCATATTGATTGTATTTATTAAATTTTCTTTTGTTTTAATATTTGTTAGATACACTAATTTTATTGATTAATTTTTGTAATTATAAAGGAAAATCATCCTAGGTGTCTGTCGTCGGGCGAATATGCATTGCCTAGTAGTAGTAGAAATATTGTTGTACAAGTTGAGGAAGATGGTCATATGGATATTGAATATCATCATGATAAAGTTAATTCTATGGAATTAGAAGATGACACCAATAATACTGTTGAGTCAGATGATGGGACAAATAGATTGATCCAAGACATATTTGCTCCTATTAATGAGGATGACAACTTTGATGATATTCATGATATACCTTTGCTTGAGAAGGCACAACAACCCCTTTATGAAGGATCAAGAATAAATGTTATTGTTACACATTATTTTGGCCACCCCAGTGATCCATTGATAGCATGTGTTCATGTTCCCATGAAAAGATAAAAAGAGTCTTTCTCCATGAGGAAAGTGATCGAATTTCTCTTCTCAAAAACCCTATTAAGGAATTTCGTTGCATCCTGCTAAATGAATGGGGTGCAACAATGCCTGATCATCGCATCCTTCTCTAGAGATGGACTGTGACATCTCTACAGGATGCTTTATACCTAGGGTGCAATGATGCCAAAAGATAAGAAAAGGTCATGTTTCACAAATGTTCTAGAAGGGGATCTTATAGGAGATGAGGTGGCCTCCAAACGGTCTGGATCTTACTCACTTATCTGATTTGGTGGGATAATCCTAATCTCCTCATGCATCTCTCTTTCACAATATATAAAGAGGGATCTCTCATGGAAAAGGCTAAGGTTGAATAGGATAAGAATTGGATGGAGAATTTTATTTCAGATCATGCTTGAGAGCCTCATTTTTGTTCATCAAGTCATTGTGGATATTCTTCATTCAAGGTTGGAGAAAGTGTGTGTGTTGGAGAAAAGGGCCATTGAAAGGGGACCTTGCAACATCAAGTCTTTTGGTTGTAATCTCCACTTTCATTTTAATATGATACAACTATATGTTTCTTTCCCATAAAACTAATCTTTTTTTATTGCATGATTCCTTGATCACTTGCATAGGGTTTTGTTGAGTATATTGTATTTCTTTCACTTTGGTTGTCTTGTGTTCCTTTGCAGGTTCAATTTCATTGGAGCATTGGAACGGAGCTAGGATGGAAATGTCAAGAGGAAACAACATTTAAAAGATATGTTGTCTATTTCTTGTTAGCTAGTAAACTCAATAATTAGAACTTAGGGAAAGCTCCATATTCCATTCTGCATTGTTTTAGTTTCCAGTGGGATCTAGGGAGATCTGTTTATGTCTACATTTACCGATTAATTCGATAAAAAAATTGGAGACCACACTGGGGATACGAATTCCTTTTGTTTTTTTTCTTCTTATTTTGTTTTAGCCTTCCTTCTTCTGATTAAATTCATTCTCTGAGTCTCTGGGTGATCCATCTGGACTCCCTGGGTCTAAAAGTTCAATTAGATTTTTGTCTTTCTTCCAATTTTTCTTTAGTTACAGAGATTGTCACACTGTATCATATATACATCCTGCGACAACTCTTTGACGCCGCACCCTGATTGTGCAATCCAGTGCATCAATGTCACACGGTGCCTTGTTGGTAGCCTGCGATGACCTTATCTCGTCGCACTGTACCCCACTGTCATCCTGCGACGACTCCTGTAGGATTTGTTGGAGTGAGCCAATTTTTCTTTTTTCACCCAATTTTTCTTTAATTTCCTAGGATGGACTTCTGATACTAGTGTTTGATTGGTTTATGAGTTTAAATATTTATTTTGATTAGTTTTCATTGATTGAAAGTCTTTCTTTGTAAATTTTGCAAGTTTTTCTTTTGATTCTTGTCACAAGGGTATAATCTCTGGATCTTTATCTAAGCGCTTTTTTGACAAATGGTCTTTGATTTACTTCAATTTTTGGATTGATTTTACTTTCAAGATTGTTTGTTGATTAAGAGACATTTTTGTTTGCATTTGACAAAAGACTTTCTTATCTTTTTCATTTTTGTCTACATAAGTTTGATTTGGGAATTGTGTTGACAATGTATTGATTTTCTTCGATTACGTTTTCCTTCCATCATTACATCCCCGATTTGATTTGAGAAAGGAAGAACTAAATTCATTTATTTCTTTTTAATAATATTTCATAAGAACATTTTTACATTCAAAATATTTGTTAAAGTGGAATAGTTGGAAAATTTTGTAGTTCATGATTATTTGGAATTATGTTCATTCGAAATTAAGAAATTGCAATTCGTAGCTTTTGTACTTCACGAAAAAATACCTTCTCCCTATTGTAATTAGAGTTCATTGAATTGAAATATTTCACATTCATCTCCTCTTGCATTTTATTGGGTCAAGGTCGCAACATCATCAATTTCATTCACATCTCCCTTTTGAGTAAACAACAACCTTTAAAATACAACATAATTTTAAAATTTATTTGCAACTTTTATTTTCTATAAACTCTCTTCACCAACATTACCTAGGGTAACGCTTTGGAATAGGTTGCAAGGCACACTCTCTAAAGCATCAAAACACACAATATTATCTTGTGATAGGGAGAGTTCAAATCCAATTGCTACATTTTTTCCTGGGAAGCCCTTCTCACACAAGGGTCAATCATGAGGTCACATTAAGACTAGCAGAGTTACTCACCCTGCTTTGTTGGTGTTGGTGTAGAGATTGTATGTATTATTGGGGGTAACTTGAAGGTATACCCACAATTATGTGTGGGAACCTCTCGAGTTGATTTTGGGCTAGATACCCTACCTTTGCATGTGGATCATGCTGTCGATTGTTTCCCCATGCATCATTGTTGTAGTTGGTAACCTAAGTGTCATATTTCTTTAGGGTTTTTAAATGAGGTGATTGTGGAGGGGAAAGTCTTCATGGTACCTAGAATCGACATTGTCCAAACTCACTCGAGCTCCTTGGAGGGTATACCCATGGTTATGTGTGGGAGATTGCACCAAGGCATAAGTCCGTTAATCATGTCGTCAATGCAACTTTTCCACCCACTTTATCCCAACCCCTTCTTGTCTTGATTTCATGACGTTGGATTTCATCACCAACTAGTGAATTTGAAATAAGAAGGTTTGTTTGCTTGGTTTGATTTCTAGATTTTATTAGTGAGTGTTGTTTGTTTCTCTAGTAGGCCATATATTTTTTTCATTCTTTATTTGGTTCAACCAACATCAGCCTTCGTCGTTCATGTAGGATGCAAGGGTTACCCTCGAAAGATCTAGAAGGTTACCTTCCTTTGCTTCCTAACTCACCAGAAGGCTCTTGTTGGCAGAAGGGCAGACCCAGGGTTCAACGCACCAACAAAACCCTAACTACTGGACCTTTTGGAAACACCTGGAAGGTAGGCAAAGTCTCACTCGAGGTAGAAGAAAAGGGGGTTATAGGACGCAGGTATCTGTAACCAAGATGGGACATAGATATATGATAATAACACTTCGCAGGGTATTATTTTAACACTTAGAAGATGGCATGCATTAATTTCCTAACCTTAGTAACAACGCAGAACATACCCAAAGATAGATCAGTGCAATAACAATAAATATTAAGAACTTTAACCACTTAGCACATAGCACTGAGTTAGATCTAACATTCATTTATCTTTAACACAAGTAAATCACTAAGCATCGACATATCTATCTATCATACATAATAATCAAAGCACTCAGAAAATTCATGACATAAACAAAACAACACAAATAAAACCAAAGAAACAAGATATACGTGGTTCACCCCAGTGTGGGGCTACATCCACCAACTGCTTCGTCTTCTTTATTATTCGTCAATATCTTACATTTTTTTACTCCTGTGCACCAAGTCGCAGATTAGAGATTCTCATAGGACATGAGATCTGTGCACTGAGCACTAGATCCTCCTTCCAAACTAGGTCAAGGCATAGAGCCAACTCTCTATCAAGAACAAAGCCTTAAAACAAAAACATTCCCTTGCACAAAGCTACTCAAGTTACTTGCACTTAGCTTCGAAGGATTCTCACTCCCTTCTACAATACATTCTTACTTATTTATACTTTTACAATCTCTTACAATAAGGCCAAATCATGGGTAAAACCCATGTTCCGACATGCCATAAACCATTACAAAAACCCTAAAGAACCCCTTACTAGGTCCACATAGCTCAAAAAATTAGTGAGATCTGTGATCTCAGCTCCTTCTGGGTGCTCCTTCCTCAACCATTTTGTCGAAGTCCAAAAATTGGTCCAAACCTGACCAAGGTTTTCTCAAAACTTGGTCGAGAGCTAACAGGCCCCCAACACTCACCTATGACTCATCCCGAGTCACTCAGTTCTGGTCAATGCTGCTTCAAAAGCCTTGAGATTAACTCGAGATGCCTCAATTTGTTTCTTTTCCTGAGCCTCCTGCTCAACGAGATCCTGGATCATTTTCACTGTAACAGGCCCTTCTAGGCATTGTTCTCCTATTGCATCCACTTGGTCTACTTGCGAGCTTTGTCCATCAATCTCTTCGAACACCTTGCAGACTTCATCCTACACGGGTTGTAGATTTTGTGTGACTTCCATTAACTTTCCATGGAGGGAAGTGATCTCTTGTTGTACTGCGTGCTGCTCCTGGGATCTTTTCATTCTTTCAACTGTGGTGAGTAGCTTCATTAATTCCTGGACAAAAAATGCTTGCTACTGTACCTCTTGTAACTGCACTTCAAACTTTCTTAGCTATGGATCCTCAGCGAGGCATTCATATATCTGCATGCTTCTATCACTCAGTTTTTTTCACTCCGAGGTGAGGGCTCTTATCCTTACTACTATTTTCTTATAGGTTTCCTCCCACTAGTCACACACCTCATGCGGGGTGCTCAGTACTACTTGGCCCTCCAATTCTGTTATCCTCGCTTGAAGTTGTTGGATGGTCTTAGTGAGATGAACTACTTGAGCCTCAACTCACTCTTGTTCCTCCTATGCTAAGCTTGGCACAAAGAGACATGCTTTACTCACTACCACTTTGACTGTGTCCCTCTCTGTGAGCAACTTCTCCTTTTCTCTCTATATTTGGGATTTTTCCTCCTGGAGCATCACCTGAAACTCATCTCTCTCACTTTCATAGGTGGCTACACTGTACCACGCTACTCGTAATTGTTCTAAGGCTTCATATTTCTCTTGTTTCAAGGCTTCTATGGCCTTCTCTTTCTCTTCCTAAATTTTCTGAAGTCGAGGTTCTTTCGCATTTGCAAGTATTCTCAATTGGGCTGGTTCATCCCCCAATTCTGCAATCTGTGACGAGGAAGGCGCAGTAGTTACTACACAGACCAAACAAATATCTTGTTGTACTTCCTTCAATTCCTTCTCAACCCTTCCATATAGCTCTTCCATATTCTCTCCATATCTCTGCAAGATATCCTCAAAAGCATCCTCCATAGCTCCACGGACCAAACTGATATTTTCCTCCATGAGCATGGCCTCTAAATGGGGCCTACTAGCACGTGTCGTCTTTATTGCTAAAGGTTTCCATAGATAAAACTTCCTCTTCTGTGGTGTGAGTATCCCAATAGGGGGATCCTCAAGTGGAGGGGTGGTATCTTTGCCTCCTCCTCCTCCTTCTTCTTCTTCTTCTTCATTTCCTCCTCCCTTCACTTCTACTTCGTCTCGTCCTCCTCCTGGTGAGTTAGATCCATTATCTTTAGAGGCGTTATCCTCCTCATCAGTCTCTATATCCTCCATTTCATCCTTCTTTTTCTTCTTTTTCATCCCACTGGACTGTCCAACATGCTTGACCTGGGTGACTATGGGGCTTCCTATGGTGTCAGTGTCAGAGAGTTCTACATCAACGATAGGTAAAAGGAATTCCTCCAGCCACTCCTTTGTGATCTGCTCCATGTCTTCATCTATTAGCTTGTAGTATGACTGTAACTCTTCCTTCTTCTCATCTTTGCGCGCAGTGCTATAGATGAAATGTAGACCTGCATAGAACTTGTTTATTGTTGTGCACTGGTGCAGGGTGCTTGGTGTCATGTGTGGAAATGACTCGATGTAAATCTTCAATTGCTGATAGCATGCATGAAACACGACTGCCACTGCTTCATCATGTCATTGGTGTACCACAAGGTAGAAAACCAAGTGGCCAACGACTCCGAGGGTTAGATCTTTGGAAAGGTGGATCCTTGAGGCATTTTCCAAGCGACAAATGTGATCAAAACAATCAACCAATTGTAGTGGAATTCATATCCCAAATCCTGGGCTTCGCGAAAATATTTCTATAGTTCATTGATGAGGTAGCTTGCCAGTTCATTTGCATTCCCTCTACACATTTTCCTGCGAGGTGGGGTGGTTCTTCCTTACATGGTTTCCAACTATGAGTTAGCAAGTGAGGCACACTACGCCATCCTGTATAGAGGATACCTTGTAAACTGGTTTTCATTTTTTGACTTCTCCGTAAGCTTCCTTGTTGCGTTGTGCTAGGGAGCGGTTTGAGGAATTCCCTAGATAAAACTACTGAGGGTCAGGTCCCTTCATGCTTAAGCCTATGATTTTGTGGATCAAAATCGGATCCACATTAATCCTCTGATCGAGCCACATTTATTTTCCATGATATCACGATAGGAGGATTTTAACGCAAGCATTAACCTCCCTGTGGTAGCCAAAATGAGGAATATTCATCACATTTAGCACGGTGGACTGTGCCAGTCCCTTAATCCATGGCTATGAGATGAGGTTAGGCTTCTTCCCAATTGACTTCATCAAGTAGCAGTGGGGTGCTAAAATAGAATATTTATTTATGTCTCCTAAATTGAATTCGTTGTTCTTTAGTAGCAGGATCTGTCCTAACTGACTCCCGACTATGCGTATTTCTTTCGAAATATACGCGGTGAATACGGTGTACTCAAAATCTCATGGGATGATTTCACGGTTAACTGAGCCAGCCAAAGATGGGATATACTCTGGTAGGATGTGTTAGCTCTCTGTAAACTTCGTTTGGATGAAAAATAATGACAGAGGAAACCCACAAACCAACTTTGAGACCCGAAACTAGCTTTTCGGACCTAGAGAGGGATCTCTTGGGAGACTTTGTCTTAGGTACAGGATATGGCTTTGGGATATCAGCTAGATTTAACACCTTTGAAATAATAAGTTCTAGTTATATTGGCACAAGAGAGTAATACCTTGGGATATGGAGTTGATTCGAGAAAACGATAGAAACAAATGACTCGGTGACTTAACTTGAGAGGATAAAGGCTAAGCGAGAAACAATATTCACTGAAAAATTGTTGTGTGTGGTGGGAGGAAAACACATGAAGTAACTCAGAGCACCATAGAGGATGAATTCGAAGTTAACTTAGAGGAAAATAGTTTGTCTAAATGATGCAAATCCTAGGGCACTACGCAATGAATCAGAGGTTCAAAAATATGTTCCTATTGAGAGAGAAATAGATATGAATAAAGAATACAAGAAGTATGTATACAGAGAAAGGAAACAATACATCCAACTGTTACAATTAGAATCTTTTCATCAAACTTTAGGACTTTTTCATTAAGTTTCGATTGAGCTCAAAATACATTCAATAGTCACTGTCTACACTAGTTTTCCAACCAACCTGGCTTACATTGAAAATATCAAATATATAGGCGAGGGCACCACTTGGGATACCCTGCTCTCTAGCTACTATCTCTAGAATTTAGGAAGCTGATTGTTCTGTGCTAAATGACTCTTCGCATGATGCCTTTCCAAAAATACAAAACAACTGCATCTCGTCGCATCATGACTACTTGTATTCTACCATGGGGATTTGGTTATCAACAAGGTCTTGTCATGGGGAGAGTGATGTGTCAATTCATTCCTTCTTTGAGATATTTAAATGATCAAGTATTTTGTCAGACTCCCTCCATCCACTGTAACGACCTTGATTTCTGTCACGCACTCATTTGCTGGGGTATGTTCGTGGTGAGTGGTTGCTGGCTGTCGTGGCCATTACCAAAATGAAAAAACCACCTAAAGTCGATGCCTCCTTCAAAACTGTCAAGATTGACGCTCCATATAAGGATATGAGAATGAACTCAGTTAATCATGTTTCTTTTGTGTGTTGGCCAGAGTTGCGCGAACTTTCTCCTCGACCACTTCACATTCTCTGAACTGTTTCACCTTCCTTTCTTATGACAACCTCTGTGTTTCACGTAGATGTATGATTGTATCTTGTGCCTCCCAAATCTTTCTCTTGAGACACGTCACATTTCCTTCGCGGCCTTTCCATGCTGACACTTCAAGGGTATTTTCTACTAACTGTCGTTTCAGTTCGCTGTTTTCCTGGTAAAGCTTGGCAATAGCGAGTGTTTCTTTCTTCAACTATTGGGATGATTCTCGAACATCTACACCTTCAATATTTTTCCTTCTCATTCTACTCCAAATTGCTCAGCTTGTACCTTCGACCGGTTCTATCTGAATGGCACGCATAAGTAATTCTTCAACAACTAACCTCGCATGGGGTTCACTTGGGACTAGAGTTTCCCCTGCTTCCTTGTTCTTCTTTATCCTGCCCCTTCTCCAGGGCATTTTCTATTGGGGGGACAAGGCCTCCGATGTTTCTTATTTTTGCACAGCCTGTTCCAACACAGCCTCCGCGCAGTGTGATATCACCCTTTCTGCGTGCATAGGGAAATCCCCTTTTGGATCCTTGGGGATGCCTGCTGTGAGAAAGAAAGAATCCTGGTCACTTCCCAATTGTATTAATGTCTCCAACATGAGAATTTTAATTAGAGAGACGTGAGAGATTTTCCTTTTCAATTTATCCACTTCAGCTTGGGCATTGTCTTCCATCTCTCGGAGGTTCTGGCGTAAGAAAAAGGGCATATTCAATGGCCTTTTTCCTGTGAAGTGCATCAACAATCTAATGTGATGCGAATGTATCCTGTTGAATCTCCCTTTGTAGGTGAAATATATCATAATCAATTCAAGCAGTTTCCATAAAGGTTCTTGCAAATATCTACTCAAAATGCTTGTCTTGATTTTCCCACCTAAACAATCTCGCTTGATGAAATCTTCATAGCATTGCACATCCAAAGGCATGCCTTTGGACCATATTTTTCCGCGCAGAGGGATATCTGTTGTGGTTGACACAACTTCCTTGGTTACCTGGAAAATGACACCTGAGATCACCATGCGGTATCCATCGAAACTAAGTGTGAACTGCTTGGATAATCTTATATTGAATCCTTTAATTTTCCTGCAAAACGCCATGTACCTGAACTATTCAAAGGATGCTCTAACCTTTGGATCTTCATTGATTAAAATAAAACTTTGGGGCTCGGGCCCAACTTTCCTTCCATTTCGTGCGCCCTTCCTTATGTTTTGGGAGGTCGCCATGGTGCAACGCATATTTTCCCTATGCATGGTGGATTAGGCATGGGCCTTAGGTAGTAGTCTTGATCAAACTAGTCTTGCGAGAGGAAACTACAAACAATGCATAATAATGATTTTCAAATAGAATGCATGCAGAACATCTATAATTTATAACAAAGCAGGTGGTAGGTGGAATCATGCCAAGGAACAATGAATTCATGGAAACTGGATGTTTCAAAACAAACTGTAGGTTTTCCATAGCACATTCACGTGTGTAAAATACAACTGATAAGGGCTGCAAGGCATACGTGAAACGAATGCCATGATTTTTTATTCTTCCATACTTCATAATGAGATGATGATGGTCACTGCACTTGCCAACACGACTTCTATTAACAACTTGCCTCGACTCGGGGCATGTAGAAACTCCCTTTTTAACAGGACCCGACTCTTGGGGAACAAACTCGTACTATTTACACATGTTTTGACTCTAACATCCCTTCTCGACTCCAAGGGCCAACCGACCACTTGCTGACTTCAAACCCTTTGTTGTTAAGTACCTAACCACACATGCCTTGACATGTAGGCCATGACTTGAATAAGACCAACCCTAATCTAAAAATAAAAATGGCGGCGCTAACAACTGGCTCCAACGGCGATGCTATCCTCCCAGCGTGGTAGAAAATAAAAGTAGAATAGGTGCCCGACCATTGGGCCTTATTTTACTTTAGACATTGAAATATGAAAACAAAACACAACCTAAACCTATCGACGTAGCTTCTAAAGGATTCATCATAAACTCAGGGCCTTCACTCCGAGCTTCAATTTTATGCTGACATACTGACTCGAAACAAAGCTTTAATGAATATTTACAATGACATGTGACTTGAACGGACTTTATTTCACCAGATAGTGTTTGAGGAACCTGTCGTTTACACGACCCCAGGCAACACACTCTCCATTTAGTTCTTCCATAAAATAAGCAGTATTTCCTCGATATGCACCGATTTTGAATGGGCCCATCCAAAGGTTATTGAATTTTCCGTGATTTCCTTTATCTTCATTTCTTTCATCCCATTTCAACACCAGATCCCCCAACTAAAACTCCTCTTATTTAGAGTGTTGGTCAAAGGTTTTCTTCATCCTCTCCCGGTGGAGTTGTGATTGATTGTACACCTGTTCCCTCATCTATTGTGTGTGGATCAACTGATTATTTCTCCTCTACGTGTCATCTGGCTTGACCTCCTACTCTTGCAACAATTTTTGAATAGGAAACCCCAGTGAAGTGGGAAAAATTTCATCTTCACCGTACACAATATGGAATGGTGATGTCGAGATG
This sequence comes from Picea glauca, assembly GCA_000966675.3. Classification (NCBI taxonomy): domain Eukaryota; kingdom Viridiplantae; phylum Streptophyta; class Pinopsida; order Pinales; family Pinaceae; genus Picea; species Picea glauca. The sequence continues at coordinate 145,969 of JZKD02S2171636.1, forward strand.
TAATTCTTGGTGGTAACCCTATCTACCCACAACGCATAAATAAGCCTTTTATGCCAAGCCTTCTTGTTGTCTTGCAGGACTGTTTTGATGATCCTGGTCAGGATTTTATTCAATGATTATGCTAACCCATTTCCTTGTGGGTAGTGTTAGCACATATGCTTGTAAAGGAGTGTTTTCCCTTAGGAATTGACCCCTTGGTGAAAAAATGAAGGAAATCGGGCTAAAAATCCACAAAATGTGTTATGTCCAAGGTCGGGAGGAGTGATTTGACATCTTGGCGTGTTATGATAAGGTGCACGTATATCTAGGTGACTGCTCATGGAATTCTCAAATATACGACCAATGTCTGATATCGGACCGCCCCCCCCTCGATCTTCTGCATTTAACAGGGGGGGTCCGAGCATGTGGTTTTCTGGCATGGGCCCCCCACTATCGTGTCACCTCCTCATCAACTTGGAACCCCCCCCATGTTTTACCACTTACCACCTACCCCCCCTCTGAGCTAACCACCTTACCGCCCTTGCTCCCTCTGACACCAATCCTCCACTCACATCACCCACTCACTTGTCCCCTTCCCGCTGTCACATCTCTCCCTCTCATCTCCTAACATGTGTTCCCCACTCATATTCCCTGTCACCTCCATCATGTTGTCGTGTCCCCCCTAACCAGTCACCCTCCCTCTACCTCCACATCTCCTCCCTGTGCCTAACCACCCTCACTCCTTTACACCTCAGCTCCTACATATTGGCACCCACACTTTCCTAGTCACCATTCTACTGCCACATCCTTCCACATAGCCACCTAACATGCATTGTAGTCTATCTGCCTACACCAGCTGCCTCTATTGACTCCCATCATCTTCCTCCATGTCTGCCTTCCTTTTCTCTCTACGAAGGCTCGACAAAGCACAAGTGGCAAAGGAGCAAGATGAAGATGGCATATTTTCCAGGCCCAGAGTTGACTCATGCTCGTTCTGATCCCGATGAAGACATTTAATGAAAGTGGGTGAGGTGGTTGAAACATCGTCTCCCCCCATAAATGTAAATCTCAAAAGAAACTATCAGAATGTATGAGCTAGCATCCGACATTGAGCTACATGCTCAGTTTAACAGAGAAGGTTCAGACATAAGAAATCGCGTTTGACAAGAGACTGCATGCCCAGTTTGCAGACAAGTCTTAGAATGTAAAGCCTTCAATGCAATACCTTGATCACTGTGGGGGTGGTTGTGTTTGTTCTTGAGTATAAAGATGATTTTTTTATATTATTTATGGTCGATGATTGAGTTAGGCTTCTGTATTGTAAACTTTTGATGAAGCTCTAGTTCTCTGGTTATGTAACTTGATTTGAGACTTCTTGTTTAATGAAAGTCATCCTCTATTTCCATCTTATTTGCCTATAATACTGAAGTTTCCATGATTGAAGGATTCACATGGATTGTTATAGCTGTGTTGTGATGTATGTTTGATCACAATTTTGTTCTAACGTTCTTCAGTTTCCTGAAACTTCAAATCCAAGAGGATCTTGTTTTCTAAGTTTTTCTTCCTTAGGATACTGGAAGACCGAATGTCCATAGCAGACCTCTACATTATCCTCACCGGTTCTTCCTCCTACTCACCTTTACTACAACTTACTGACTGAAGTTGAATCAAGACCTCAACTGCTTGTTCATGTCGGTCTAGTTTTCTGAGTTAAAACGATATTTTCTTGAGTCTGCGCCCATTTGACCTCTTTAAATCATTCACTGTGACATACAAACTGATGGGTACTGATCTTACCTTCAACACAATCTGAAGGTGACTTCTAGTGCTAACAGATAGTATGTTATAGAATTCCCTAGGGTTATATTATAATCCTGACAAAACTTCTCCATCTTTTTGGACTTGAATGAGGCTACGTTGTCTATTATGATCTTGATAGGGAATCCAAATCTTGACAAGATGTTTGTCTCCAGGAATTGGATGATGAATGCATCAGTATCTTGATTCATGGGGATCACTTCTATCCATTTAGTGAAGTAGTCTGTGGTCATGAGTATCCATTTGTGTTGCACTGAGGATGGCAGATTTATTTCCCCTATGAAATACAAGCCCCACTACATGAAAGGTGCCTCAACTGAGATCGAATTTAGTGGCAGGGGTTGCAACTTTCTTCTTCCATCGAAAATATGACACTCGTGGAAGCCGAAAACCTCTTTGTATACATCTGCAAAAATGCTAGGCCAATAGTAACCCGCTCTTAATATTTTGTGCATGGTGGTTTTCCAGTAGTGGTGTCCTCTACAATTTCCTTTGTGAAAATCTTCAATAGCTTGTTTTGCGTTGTTTTCCAGTAAACAACTCAACAATATCCCTCCTGGATCTTTCCAGTATAGTGAACTATCCATGATTTAGAACTTAACCACTTTTAACTTTAAAAATATGGCCTTGGTCTTGCTTAAACTCGGAGGGGATTGCAAATTTATTAGCACATACATGATGTTTGTATACCAAGGAAAATCGATGAACTCCTAAGACACCTGTGAAGTTGCTTCTTCCTGAGGATTCTCTAACAGATTAGTGATGAAGTTGATTCCCACAACGTCGTAGTCCGACTGCACCTTCAACTTGGTAAGGTCCTGACCCTTAATTAGTTTCCTGGGCTTGATTTCAAGGTCATACTCCAGTATGGCTGTTATCCACTTACCTCTCCTTCCCTTAGGGTCGGGATGAGTCAGGATATCCTTGACTGAGTTGTTGGGCAAATAAGCGATAACATAGGAGTGTAATATGTACATTCTAAACTCCTTTAGGGCCTTTACCAAGGCATATGCTTGTTTCTCCATAATGTAGTACCTTAGTGGGGAATCCTTGAGCATCCTACTGAAATAAGCTATAGGATTTTCAAAGGTCTGATTGTCTTTCTATAATAGCACGCCAACAATTGTATGCTCAGAGGCGAATGAGAAAAAAATGAAGTTCTTTGTGAAATTTGGGTTGGCCAGCATGAGAGATTTAGTTATCTCTACCATGATATCTTCAAATTATTTCCTGGCTTCTGGGTTCCACTTGATCTCATTCCCCTTCCTGAGCATGCAGGCAATATGTTTTATAATCTCTGCCAGGTTCAGGATGAATCGTCTCAAGAAGTTTACTTTTCCCAGGAAGGATTGCACTTCCTTCTTACTATGCAGAGTGTCGATATTCATGATTCCTTCAACCCTATTGGGGTCTATCTTAATTCCCTCTTTCGAGATGATGTTCCCCAACAAATTTCCTTCTTACATCCGAAAATGTGATTTTTTTGGATTTAATGATATACCGAATTTCCTGCACTTCTAGAAAAATTTCTTTAGATGCCCAAGGTGTTGTTTGTCGAAGTCAAAATATACTATGATGTCATATAGATATATCACAATAAACTTGTCCTTTTCATCAGCAAATTCTATATCCATTTCCCTCTGGAAGGTGGCTCCAATGTTCATCAAACCAAAATCCATCTTGGCATACATGAATGTTCCCCATGGAATCATAAAAGCCATCTTCTCTCTGTCCTTGAGGGACACTTTTTTTAATTTTCAAAAATCCACACAGAATCTTATTTCGTTGCTCTTTTTTCTTAAAGGTACAAAATTGGCCACCCATTTCGAAAACCTTAAAGAAACGATAATTTTATCTTCGAAGAGTTTCTTTACCTCCTTTTCGATCAGCGACAGCAACAGGGGATTTATCCATCTCAACTTCTGTTTGAAAGGCCTCTGGTCTTCTTTGAGAGGGATGACATGATGAGTCACTTTAGTGTCATACACCTTCAAGTCATCATAGCTCCAAACGAAAACATTGGGGAAATCCTTCATGATCTTGATGTAGTCTTGTTTGACCTTTGGATTGAGCATTTTCGACTGATTGATTATTTTCGTGTTTTCCTAAGTCCCAATATTGCATTATTCGACATCCTCATCATTCATGGTGATATTTGGATTTCTAGCCACGTCGTTTTCATCAAACATATTTTCCATCAGCACTAACCCCTTTGGTATATTGTTATTTTTCAGTTGTACTATGTACCTTCTCGCTATCTGGTTCTGGAAAGGATCGTAATTACTGTGTACATCTTCACTCCCATATTCGTCACAACAACATTCATCATCAGTGTTTACATTAGCGAACTCATTGCTCATTTGAAGAAATATCTCCACCTGTTTGTCGTCTACAAACACCTGCCAATATTTGATATTATTGAGCACTGTCATCCTGTGTTTGACTTTGATCTCGTATTTTCTGTTAGGGAAGATGGGAATTTTGAAAACCAAGCCTGAGGTGGCCAATGCATCAGCAATCTGATTTTTCTCCCTCGAGATAGCCGACAGATTAGACTCCGACAATTCCTCGAGGAGGTCCAACACCAAGTTCCTGTATGCTCTCATCCTGGGGTGTTTTTCCTGATATATGCCTTTCACCTTGTTTATAATTATCTCAGAGTCTTTGTGTACTACTATATTCTCCGCACCTAATTAATTTAAAACCTTCAGGCCTAAAATCAGTGCCTCATACTCGGCCATGTTGTTTGTACAGTTAAAAGCAAGTTTGTACGAGCGAAGTTTTGAGCCCAATTTGGGGGGGTTTATCCACACACCGGCCCCTACCCCTTCTTTGCTGACAGTGTTGTCGAAACTCATGTTCCATATCACATTCTCTATGTGGTTTCTCACATAAGTGAACTATGCTACTTGTTGTGCGGCTTTATCATCAACAATCATTACGACTGTCGATTCTTCTTCTTCAAAACTAAGGTGATTGTAGAATATGGAGGAACCGACCTAAGTGTCGACTGAGTAGATAGGATGGTTATTTAGTTGTGTCCTACTGCTTACCATGTATTTCAACAACAATTCTCTATATAACCATCTATATTGGCCAAAGATAGGAATGGTGGCATATGACATGTGCATTTGTAGAGTCCCCTTTAACTTCGCATCCCACGACACACATAGAAATATTCCAAACTTAGGGGGTATTTCTGCCACGACCACGTCCATAACCATGTTCTTCAAAGGAATTTTGGCTAGTGACATGACCAAGTCTTTGATAAGATCCAAGCACTTGACTATCCTCGAATCAAAGGAAAAAAGGTCCTTATAGGGCCTGGTGATGTCCAAACCAACTCATCCATGATCACCTTTGGCATGAGGTTTTGTGACGCACCAGAGTCCAACATGGCATTATGTAGGGTCATGTGATGGAATTTAATACTAGCATAGAATGGGGGGACATCCTCAATATCATTTGTCTCCTCTACGCGTGGACCAAACAAAATGGCAGGGTGATCATCTTGGATGTTCAAAGTGTCGGGAGTTTGTCCCATTTTAAGAATTTTAATAATTTTCTCCTAATATTCACCCTTTTTGATAAGTTTGTTAAAAGGGACAAATATTTTGATCTTGTCCATTTCATGCTCAAAGTTAAAGGGGGGACAAACCTTATCTACCTCTTTTCCACATGCTTGTCAGCTTGTTTCCATCACTTTCCTTGGGGCCTCCTCCTTTGAATTTGCTTTTTCAATTGCATCCTTGGTCGGGTTTTTTGGCTTCGGTCGGCTTGTGGAATGGGTGTCTGCCAGAGGTTTCCTTATGGGATTTGTCTATTGAGGTTTGGTAGGTGCCTCCTTGATCCCGAGGTTATATTTCTTCTAAAACTGCATGATGGCATTCTGATAACCTTTCCTAAACTCTTTTGTTTCCCAGGATAGGGTGTCATCCATCTCGAGCATCATATCATCATTTTCGCTCATATACTAGTCATGTTCACCCTTCTTCAAAAACATGTGTGGATTCTTGTCATCACAACAATGCATTTTTTCTTCGAACATCTGATCGAAGTCGTCGTCTGCGTAATTGTTTTGGAATTAAGGCCTCATCTGTTGGTCGCCCTATTCTCTCTGTTCCCTCTGTCTGATATGAGGAACTTGAACCCTTTTGAGGTTCTGATTGTTAGGTTGGGGGTCATGCTTCTCTCAGGGAACGAGTCTATTTCCCACGGACATTGTTCCATTAGTTTCTCCATGGTCTTCATCATTAAGTCAATTTTTTCATCCGAGGACCTCGATATTGATGGTTGTGCATCCCCTTGTGGCTTCTTAACACCCCTGTTGAATATCTATTTGATATTCACCGATGCCATCATGTTTACCTCGACTTTGATTGCATTTCTCATCATTGCATCTATATTTGTTGATCTTCTTTCTCTCAATAGCAAGGCAAAATTGTTGTCGAAGGAGTCAGCGTATCACAACTATGCAGCCCCAGGGGGTGGTTGGACTTCTGCAGGAATCAAGTTGTAAACCCTCATGAAATGAGCAGATAATTCCTGCACCGTCTCCTCTGGCGCCCTCTTCATATTATTGTACCGCGTCAATAGCTGCAAAGGGTTCTTCTTGTCTCCCCATATAGTAATGAAAGACATTTCAAATGCAACTAAGTCTTCTAGAAGCAAGAGAATCTAAGGACATGAAAGAAAGGCCAAATTTGAAGAAAAAAAAGGTTACTGATGATTTCTAGGTTGTCTACTTCTAGCTTTCAGTTGTTCTTGAGCACTAATATCTCTTTCAATTTCTTCCCAAGAATGGTTAATCTTGGCACGGGTCCTAGTAGTGTCTAAAATAGTATGAAACAGGTTCAAAGCAATGTTGGTCTGGTCTTGGAGACCGGGCTCAAGATTAGGATGCCTTGTAACAGGAACAATCATGAATAGCAAGCAGTCAAAGAATTGAAAAATAGAAAAATAAATATGTATCGATGAAAATCGAGTATAAAATTTAACCAAAGAGATATCGAAGATCTCCTTAGTATGGTCGCCAAATAAATGTTGAGGAAAAGATATGAACTCATCTTACTCAAGCATTTTCAGACTTTACTTGGCTAAAGCAAAGTAGACGGGAATATCACCCTATGTTTATATCCATCAAAAATAATATCCTAACTCACAAGTATTAATTACAAGTGCTTAGGCTAGTCTTTTATGAACAAAAAGCTTGCTGGAAATTCACTTTTTATGTATTTTTATGAATATATTAGTTTTCTGAAATAAATGTAAGAACATAAGTAAAGACACCAAAATTATACTCAAGATAGATGAGCCATAAAGAAATCCTTTATTTCATTCAAGTTCATCAAAGATTCATTTTCTTTACAAAATTTCATACAGAAATCTTGGACCAAAGTCAAACTTAGACATCCCCGATGGAACATACAAAAGGAACTCTAATAGAAAACCAAAACTAAACTCTAAAAGCTGGATCATCTTGCCACAGATTGCTTCCCACTCGACTCTGCACAATAGAGTTTATCAGTCATGAAAACTAATTCACAAATAGACAAGTTTACACAGACTATCAAAGATAGATCAACACCTCTCAAAACAAATGTCTGAATGATTTCATTCAACCCTGAATATTGTTGTCTACAATAAGACCTTGCTATCATAAAAGAGAATTAGGCTATGATGAATATATGAATGAATGAAAACTCAATTATCTCAACACGAACTCAAAGAGAAAACCTTAGCATGATTTGTGCTTCTATCCTCCTCTTGTTCCTTCATTTCCTTTTTTCTTTTAACAAATTAGAATTGGTTAAAGAAGTTGAACCAATTCATTAGTTAAGTTAATTAAAAGACTCAACTAAATTTAGTTAGGGAAAAAAAATAATAAGGGTCATAAATAACAATAATAGCTAGTAGGCGGGACCCCTTGTGACTTCCTTTTGTTTATAACAATCTTAATAGTCATAACCTAACCATTAGTTAATCAAAACATACCTCCTTGTGTCTCCCCTCGACATATTCACTTTTAGTATCTTAAGCTTATGAAATTTGAATCCATTTCAAAATAGTAATCATATATCCAAAAAAAACATGTTGTCCAAGATCCCTGAAGTCAATTGTCATAAGATGATAGATAGAATAAAACTCAAAATCATATTTCCCTTTGTTGATGCTATTTTCCTTTACTTTTTTTTTTATAGAGGCATGATAAGCCTTTGTTTTTAGCCTTTTATTTGAATGGCGCGTCCCTGTATCCATGATTGATTAGAAAAATGATATTTTAAATAACCATACATGACAACCCTTACAAATATGAAATAGATTTTGGCTCTTAAACTCACGTAATCAAATCCATACGAATTGCTTTTCTGTTAATCAACAAGCAGTGGGTGAAACATGGTTTTGGGATATGTGAGGGGATTGTATTGAGAGAAAATATGATATAATGGAGGGGGAAAACATGGTTACTTCTCAATGGTAATAACAATCAACCATAAGACAAGTCAATCAAACATCACTGCAATCGACCCAGAACACTGCCACTTTCATTTATCTCAACACAAGAAACCCTTTGCTGTAATTCATATGAGAACAAGGAATGAAAGAGGGATATGGGGTGCGTGAAGGGTTTGTAATTAGCGGAAATTGAGATCATGGAAGGGGAAGAAAATGATTATTGTTCATGAAATTAATTAAGCGATCCATAAAACATTCAACAGTAAGACTAGAGTGTACCATTCAATCAACAATCGTTTGATTAAATAACAATTCTTATACATATAATGAGTTTACTGTTCATTAATCGAACTTTAACACTATGTTATTGCAGAATAGTATGTTTTCCCATATGATTTGCAGGGAGCACTATTCTCACAATCTGCATTTTATAACAAATTACAAAGAGCCACCATTTCCAGTCTGTTACTATCAAAATCAATCACTATTCAGTCATTTTTTTAGTCCACGACTATACTCGACAATCATGATCCCAAATCAATGAAGTCACTATTTTTTCAATAGAGCCAACAAAGAACTTGCAATGAAATTCGTTCTTGTATGTCTATGTAGTAAAAGATCAAATTTACAGGTCTGGAAATGACAACTCATGATACAATCAACAACCATAAATTAGACACAAGCTATGCAGAAGTAGCTTTCCCAGGAAATGTAGTTCTTCCCTTGTAACAATCAATCCAAGGTGACTTAAAAGATGAGCTACCTACCCAACACGATTTTCATCAACAGTGGCCAACTGCAATAAATAACTCACTTAAAACTCAGTGGGTTTCACTGAGTATGGAAACAAGTCATCCATACTACACACGGTGCGCAACTGACAAAACCGACAAGGTAAGATTCCCAATAATCTCACAACAAACAAAATATTCCATAGATACATCCAGTCCAATAATCATTTGTTTCAAAAGAGGACCATAGTTGTCATGTCAATAATTTATTTTTGCAAAACCTTATTTACAGGACGCGATATGTGTGGGAAACACCCATCACTCTTAACCAATGCCAACCATCATTCAAATCTCCATAAATCTAATTACCAGTGACTACACATCAATCAACATTTCTCCACTATGAGAGAAAATCAAATAACCAAACAGACTACAGTAGCTATGTGTATTTACACATCAAATCGAATTGGGGCAGAGGCCTTCTTCATTAACAATACCGAGTTTTTGATATAAGGAGGGTAACTATGTAATCTGAAAGTGTGAATGTAATGTAGGGATTAACATTATCATTGGGGAGGTAGTAAATATATGCAAAAACAAAATAACTACTATACGAATGACTGAGAAAATCCATATTCAAAGTAATCAACCATATTTCCAACCCACAATAACCCATTGCAATTGGACATGCATGACATTTTTCTCTGCATAACTTCAGACAAGGGGGGGAATAAGGGTTTGCTTGGTAGCCACCACAGAAAAAGTGGATCCAATCTTGATAGGGAAAATGTAATTCAATGCACGTAGGGTATAACCCTCGTGCCTTTCGATCAAACCACCACCACAGTGCAGTAAGGACAGGTCGATTAAGAACAGGAAAATCAACCCAATTCATGATCCCTAGTGGTGAAAACAATCCATTTCCCATGTGTACGATGTGTGGTGATACTAATCTTTTAGCCACAAACCCCATAAAAGAAAACACAGATTAACTACAACAATGCAAAAATGCAAAAATAACCTAGTAAGATCAATAGGGTCTTTCAATAGGGATAACAGGGGTTTCTGTTGACTGCTAACACTCATTACTGTTATGACTTCAACCTCATTTCAAAGAGAATCATCAATGTCTCATTTACAATGACCATTACACAGTTGCAATACTTAATGAGAGAACAACTAATACACTTGATCCAAAATCCATGTCATAACCAAAGTAGATTCATGAAGGACCAAGAAAAAGAACATACCTGTAATCAAATGTATTAAGCATGTGTTGGCCGAGCGGTTTCTTTCTGTCGAGAATTCGGAACATAACCACAGTTGATATGTTTGGAATATAGCTTGACCATGGTGGATTCCATTGTTAAGGGTAAAGGTGATGTGCAATAAATGCACATCACTTACTTACTCTGATTTCATTCAATTCTTAATGTGCGCCAATTATTAATCAACAAATCATCCACCTTGCAAAAAAACCTTTAATTTCCAAGAGTGCCACCTATATTACAATCTCTAATATGCAGAAGGGATATACCCCATATCATATACAACTTTTAATCACTCATATGACTATCCTTTGTTAGATTGGATTTGCCACAATCTTCTTTAATGCATATAGTATGGTAGGTTAGCATAGGACAATTTCTTCCTTTCAAATTTTTTCCAATTGTTATTACTAACATGTGCTTGCTACGGGTGTCACAAGTCCTAAATCCAAGAACAATCAACAATGATACCCTGAAAATTTTTGGTATAACTTGATCTTGAAATAGCAAGGGAACCCTGTATAAAATGCCTGATCCATTATCCAATAAAACAAGATATCATCAGCCATGACAGTAGTGTCGAATAACACCAAACTTGATCTTCAATAGTACAAGGGGGTCCCACCTACTACTATTATTCAGTTTTTAAAATAATAGGCTTTAGCAATACTTTGCGGACCAAAATTCGTTGCAAATTTAATCGTCAACAAACTGGCGAATCCACACGATTTTTTTTTTTAACAGATTTAGAACTCAGGAATCATGGTTTCATAGACCACAGACAGTAATCTCAAGAATACATAACTTGAATGATTATGCAACAGGGGGAAGTGAGTGGATTTAATGGAAATTTGACACGGAATTCGAGATTAACTTATGAAAAATGTTAAGTATGAGGGGTTTTACCATTGTATGTATAACCTATCGGCCGTAAACTATTCTTTAACCTTTAAGGAGGGAAAAATTTCATATTTTCTCTTAACCCTCGATGGATGAAGAAATGGCGAGAAGAAATGGGAGATAACCAATTATTTATAAGACATCAAGGGAAATATATAACAATTTCAAGGGTCCTTTGGAGACGACATCATAACAATTGTGTAAGCTTGATTTTTATTGACTAACAATGCTTGCAGGGGTGTCACTGTGGAAAATATGATCCAACACCTTATTCTCTACTGAAACTACAAGATAACCCCAAAACAAAGCTCAAAAAAGAATAAAATTGCAACAGATTAAAAAGTAGAAATAAACTGACAGCAACGTAAGGCAGTAGGAAAACTCAAAACAAAAAACAAATCTGTAAGCAGAAAAAAAAAATAAAAAAAATAAGAAAACAGAGCTAGATTACTAGAATATAAGAAATCCAGATAGCATAGAGCTTTTCATGTTGGTTACACATAATTCTTTAAGTGGGAACCATTAGTGCTGTAGGAAAATAGTCGCTGTTGCAAATCTTTTAGAATGTAAGAATTTGTTCCTAAGACAAAAGTGATTTTGAAAAGACCCAGCCATAATTTCTGAAATTTTGAATGTCTTCCTCTATCAGCATGAGCCGAATCCCATAGCATAACTTTTTCATTGACCTTAAACTTGACAGTTTTGACACTTTTGTCGAAATATTTATTAACGGTCTGTTGTCTCCTTTTAATATTATCCAAAGAAAACATTTTGTGTTCTTCCAAAGCTAGTAATGCATTTACTCTTTGTGAAACATCTGAAGAATTTAATTCTTCGGTCTGTAGCATCAATCTTAAGGAAGAAAGTTCAAGCTCGGTTGGAAGGAGGGCTTCTTGACCATAAACCAACTAAAAAGGGGTATAACCAGTACTTACTTTGGCGGTAGTTCGATCTGCCCAGAGGGCATAGGTGAGGAGAGTGTGCCACTGGCAAGGTTTATCTTCGATGAGCCTTTTGACGATCCTTACCAGATTTTTATTAGTGGACTCAGCTTGCTTGTTTCCTTGGGGATAATAAGATGATGACGTGAAATTTTTAACCCCCAATTTGGATAGAAACTGAGTCAGCTTAGTAGAAATGAAAGCGGGACCATTGTCTATAATAATTTCCAATGGAAGACCAAATCTGGAAAAAATATTATTTTCAAGAAAAGAAATTACATGATCGTCTGTGGAATGTTTAAATGGGACAAATTCAACCCATTTAGTAAAATATTTTGTGGTTGTCAAGATGAAAACCTGCCCAGCTGAAGAAGGAGGGTTAATAGGACCAATAATATCCAATCCCCATTTTTAAAAAGTAAAATCTTGTGAGACAGGTTGTAATGGCATGGTTGAAAGGTGTTAATTCCCAACAAGTTTTTGGCATTTGTTGCAAGACCTCGAAAAAACATAAGAGTCATGAAATATTGAAGGAAAATAATATCCCTTCCTAAGGATCTTGAAAGCAATGGTCTTTACGAAAAAATGACCTCCTATATGAATGACAGAACATGAAGAGTCGTGGGATTCCCACAACAATTTTTGTGCGTCTTCATTGTTTACATAGTGAAGTAACACACCATCAACAGATCTTTGAAATAACCAGTCTCCTATGATGACATATCTTGGAGACTCAAGACAAAGTCTTCTCCTTTGATGAGTGTCTAATTTTTCTGGACATCTTTGGTTCTGTAAATAGTAAACCAAATTTTTGTACCAAGGATGTTCAGACACAGGAAGGGTCTGAACGTCAATGTAAAAGAGGGCTGAAAGGGAACTATATTCTTCATCAATTTCTTCACCATTCTCATAATGTTGATCCAAGTGAAGGGCTAAGTCATGTCCCTTGATAGTGGTAGAAGTTACGATATTCAAATCATGCTCCTGGATCTTAGAAAGCCAATGTGCAAGTCTTCCTAAAAGATAACTCTGTGAGAGAAAAAACTTAATAGTAGGTAAAGGGACTTTTACAAACGTGTTATTACCTAAGATATAGTAGCGAAAATTTTCAATGGATTTAACAAGAGGAAAAGTGTGTTTCTCAATAAAAGAGTATTTAAATTCATCATCAGACAAACTTTGACTCATGTAAGCCACCGATTTTTCATTTCCTTTACCATCATCTTGCATAAGGATACCAGAAACTGTCTCCTTAGTGGAATTAGTATAAATCGTGAACTCCTTCTCAAAATCCAACTTCACCAAAACCAGTGCGAAGATGATTACTTTCTTTATCCCTTCAAAATCATTTCCAACATAACCAATCCAAGAAAAAGAATGGTCCTGCTTAAGAATATTATGGATTGGCTTGACCATCACTGCAAAATCTGGAACAAACCTATAGACGAAGTTAATAACTCCCATAAAGGCTTGAACTTCTTTCTTGGAAGTAGGAGAAGGGAGGTTAAGGATAGCAGTGATTCTTTCAGGATCGATAATTATTCTTGAATCGTAGACAATGTGTCAGAGGAGATTTCCCTTAGTAACACCAAAAAATGGACTTGGAAGGGTTTATGGAAATTCCAAATTTCCTACACTGCATGAGAACTTTTTTCATATGGCCAAAATGATCTGATCGGATTTTAGAATAAGCTGTTAAGTCATCAAGGTAGATCTGAATGATCTTACCAATCAAATCATCAAAAGATAATTGCATAGATCTTTGTAAAGTGACACTTGCATTAGATAAACCAAATGACATACGTTCATAAGCAAAGGTACCCCAACAAGTAATAAAGGTGGTTTTATATTTATTTTCCCTCTTTACCTTGATTTGATTGTAATTGGAAAACCCGTCAAGTAAGGACATCATTTGCGACCCTGTAACCTACAACAAAATCATTTCCATGTTCGGAAGAGGGAAGTGGTCCTTTATGATAGCTCGATTTAATGCACGAAAATCAACACATAATCCAATATGACCAGTTGTTTTTCGAATAGGGACTAGATTTGAGACCCATTCAAAATACTTGACTGGAAAGATAATTCTAGCCTTCAGAAGTTTTTCCAACTCCTTTCTAATGGTTTATTCTAGTGCATGGTTGATAGGTATTTATTTTTTCCTAACTGGTTTTACACCTTCTTGAATGGGGATGGCATGCTGTATAAGTCCAGGATCAAAACCACGAAGATCCTCATAAGACCAAGCAAAAACATCTTGAAATTCACCAAGCAACTTGGCAAACTTATCCTTCTCTTCATCTAAACATTCGGCACCTATTTTCACATTCTTTGGAGTCTCGGGTGTCCCAATGTTCAAGGAGCTTGTCTCACCCACCTTCCTTTTCGATTCTTCTTCTTTTTGTTTTTCCTTGTTTCCTACATCACTCGAAGAAAATGAACTCTCTAGAGGGGTCAAGCCTTTAGGAATATTGTTATCTTCCATGGATATAATTTCCTTAGGTTTAAAAGGTTCATTTTGGATAAAATAACAAATGCTCTCGTCATTGGCGAAAACCTGCCAAGATTCTACATTATCAGGAATATGTGGACTATATAGGGATTGAAAGTTACAATTAGGTCTATGAGGTAGAAGTTGTTGAGTAGGAGAAGCCGCAAAAACAACTAACTGATCGGCCATCAAGTTTAGTTCCCTCTTTACATGAGTGATATTGAAAGATAATGGGTTCGAGATAAGAGCCCAAACCATTTGGGTGTACCGTTTCAGAAATTTTTTTCTAGGGGAATAAATATTTCGTACGAGGTTAACAACAAGCTTGGAATCTCCAAAAACTGATAGGTGACCGCAACCAAGATTATATTTGTTTTCAATGCCTAATAATAGGGCCTCAAATTCGGTGACGTTGTTTATGCAAGAAAACTCTAACCTATAAGAGACATTATGGATTTTCCCTACATGCTAAATTAAGACAACACCAGCTCAATTTCCCTCATTAGAGAATGAACCATCAAAGTACATGTGCCACATACCATCGTCTAAATTGATTTGTTCCAAAGGAATATTATCATCCTCAACAAAGATAGAGTATACTCCTAGGTCTTCTTCGAGATAGTTTACATTAGGTTGTCGGACACTCTCAATATAAGGGGATATCATTCGTTCTCTAAGAACTATAATGTTTTTTTTGTTCCGAGGAACGGATAAATGTGTTCCATCAAGTGAGAGGTATCCACCTGTTAAGGCTTTCCAATCTCTTCCCAAAACAATTGAGTAATTTCTTACATGCATATCAATTACCTGAATGTTAAGGGTCATCCTTATTTTAGGGTGAGCGCACAAAACTAAGGTCACATCCTTAATCTCACCTATGGTCTTTTGTTGTAGATTATTATAGGAGAGCATGCTTATGGCATTTTCATATGTACAAGACAATCCTAGATCTTCCATAATAATCTTCGACATCACACTTGGGCCTGAACCACCATCAATGAGGCAACAATGGGAAATTTATCCATGATTTTTATAGAAATATAAAAAGAGGGGTTTTTTTATAGGTTATCTAAAGTTATGTACACCTATTTTATTTACGGAAGGATCCTCCTCATTTACCTCCTCAAAAAGATTGGCTACAATGAAATATTTTCCTTCCATGAATCATTTCATATGCATCTATTGTTCAGGGACGAAAACCATGTCTAGGATGGTTGCATCTGCCTTAATGTTGGCCAATTAATTTTGGAAGAGGGGGGAGAGGGAGTGATTCCTTGACTCCCAATAATTTTAGGAACCTGGGGTGAAATAATGGTTGAGGATGAACTCGGGCTAGAAGAACTGCAAGGAGGGTCAAACATTCATTTTGGGGCATAGGCTTTGTCTCTGGTATTGATAACCATGACATCTTCTGGCTTGGAAAAATCTAGGACAACGATAGTGGCTTCTGGTCTTTTACCAAAGATCTTGTTTCTGACACTCTTCCTTACCTCACACGTGATTTCTTCATGGTGTTCCTCACAAAAGTTACACCAACTCCTAGGTAGGATAGCCTTAGGCTAAAAATTATTTTCAACCAAACTTCTAAAAGGAGGGGAATAAGAGGATGAAGCTCCAAGGGTGAGAGGGGAGACAATACCCTTCTTCTCAAATGCTATCATACAATTTTTCATGTCTTGTACTAGTTGTAAGAGAGTGGACATGTCTATCTGTCTAACTTATTCTCCCTGGGATAGACCAGTTCATTCAAGTTTTTATTCGTACTCTACACAAGTGTGCAAAGAAGAACTGAGATTATCAATGGCTTTTTCCTCAAGCCTATGACGATAAGTAGAAGGAAATGCATTGTATTAATGAATGAAAGTGGCTTGCTTCTGAGGGTGGATTAGTTCATGGATTTGATTATACAACTTGGTGAAATGCAAGTTGAAATACCTGATGGTCTCACCATCTCTATAAGTGACGTTATTGTATTCCCTTAACTTTTCAGCAGGGCTTTTGGATTGCCCGTAAGTGGATCTGAACCAGTAGATTAATTCCTCCTAGGTAGACAAAATATTAAGAGGAAGGTCAAAAAATTCAGCCACAACCTTCCCTTCCAAGGAATTGACGAATAGTTGCATGCAAGTGTCGTTGTTGTTGGCCCCTATGTCATGACAAGTATTCAAAAATTCCACCAGGTGTTCATTGGTACTGACAGTGTTATTTCCTGAAAACTTAGGCAAATGCTCTTTAAATTTTGGAAGTGGACAAGTAGCAGGAGCTAAGTTAAGAGGAGAGGACAAATGCCATGGTGTGGTTGTGGCATCTTCTTTGAACTGAAAAATTCTGTACTTCTTGATGACTTTGGCGGGGTTTATAGTAGATTGGACAGGGATATGATGTTTGTACAAGCTACCAATCACCGATGATGATGAATATTGGGAAGATGGAGCACCTCCAGTGCAACTAGAGCCACCACTAGATGCCATCTTGTGGATGATAGATGAGGGAAAGAAAGACGAGCTCGATGAATCAGATAAAGTTATCCTTAGAGACCTTTGTTGGGAAGACAACACAACGTTTCTCTTTCCTATCTCAGCAATGGGACTTATTTCGGGTGAAAAGCCTCTTCTTCTTCTTCTTCTTCTATAAGCACGAGAATCTAAGGAAATGAAAGAAAGGCCAAAGCTGAAGAAAAAAAAGGTTATTTCTGATTTCTAGGTTGTCTATGTCTAGATTCCGATTTTTCTTGAGAACTAATATCTCTTTCAATTGCTGCCCAAGAATGGTTAAGCTCGGCATGGGTCCTAGAAGTATCAAAAATGGTATGAAATAGGTTCAAAGCAATGTTGGTCTGGTCTTCGAGATTGGGCTCAATATTGGGCTGCCTTGTAACATGAACAATCATGAATAGAAAGTAGTCAAAGAATTGAAAAATAGAAAAAGAAAGATGTATCGATGAAAATTGAGTATAAAATTTAACTGGAGAGATATAAAAGATATCTCAAGTATGGTCGCCAGATAAACGTTGAGGAAAAGATATGAATTGATCTTACTCAAGCATTTTCAGACTTTACTTGGCTAAAGCAAAGTAGATGTGAATATCACCCTATGTTTATATCCAAAAAGAATAATATCCTAACTCATAAGTATTAGTTACAAGTTCTTAGGCTAGTCTTTTATGAACAAAAAGCTTGCTGGAAATTCACTTTTTATGTATTTTTTTGAATATATTAGTTTTCTAAAATAAATGTAAGAACAGAAGTAAAGACACCAAAATGATACTCAAGATAGATGAGACATAAACAAATCCTTTATTTCATTCAAGTTCATCAAAGAGTCACTTTCTTTACAAAATTTCATACAAAAATCTTGGACCAAAGTCAAACTTAGACATCCCCGATGGAATATACAAAATAACGTCTGACAGAAAACCAAAACTGAACTCTAAAAGTTGGATCATCTTGCCATAGATTGCTTCCCACTTGACTCTTCACAATAGCCTTTGTCAGTCATGAAAACTAATTCACAAACAGACAAGTCTACAAAGACTATCAAAGATAGATCAACACCTCTGAAGAAGAAGTGTTTGAATGATTTGATCCAACCCTGAATATTGTTATCTATAATAAGACCCTACTATCATAAAAGTGAATTAGGCTATGATGAATATATGAATGAATGAAAACTAAATTATCTCAACATGAACTCAAAGAGAAAACCTTATCATGCTTTGTGCTTCTATCCTCCTCTTCTTTCTCCCTTTCCTTTTTACTTTTAACAAATTATAATTGGTTGAATAAGTTGAACCGATTCATTAGTTAAATTAATTAAAATACTCAACTAACTTTAGTTAGGGAAAATAATAATAAGGGTCATAAATAATAATAATAGTTAGTAGGTGGGACCCCTTGTGACTTCCTTTTGTTTATAACAATCTTAATACTCATAACATAACCATTAGTTAATCAAAACATACCTCCTTGTGTCTCCCCTCGACATATTCACTTTTGGTATATTAAGATTATGAAATTTGAAGACATTTCAAAATAGTAATCATATATCCAAAAAAAACATGTTTTCCAAGATCCCTGAAGTCAATTGTTATAAGATAGATAGAATAAAACTCAAAATCATATTTCCCTTTGCTGATGCTATTTTCCTTTAGTTCTTCTTTTTGATAGAGACATGATAGGCCTTTGTTTTTATCCTTTTATTTGAATGGTGAATCCCTGTATGCATGATTGATTAGCAAAATGATATTTTAAATAACCATACATGACAACCCTCACAAATATGAAATAGATTTTGGATCAGAAATATATTAAACTCATGCAATCCAATCCATACAAATTCTTTTTTTGTTAATCAACGAGCAGGGGGTGAAACGGGGTTTTGGGATATGTGAGGGGATTGTGTTGAGCGAAAATATGATATAATAGAGGGGAAAAACATGGTTACTGCACAATGGTAACAACAATCAACCGTAAAACAAGTCAATCAAACATCACTGCAATCCACCCAAAACACTGCTACTTTCATCTATCTCAACACAAGAAACCCTTTACTGTAATTAATCTCAGAACATGGAATGAAAGAGGGATATGGGGTGTGTGAAAGTTTTGTAATTAGCGGAAAGTGAGATAATGGAAGGGGAATAAAATGATTATTATTCATGAAATTAATCAAGCGATCCATAAAACATTCAACAGTAAGACTAGATTGTACCATTCCATCAACAATCATTTGATTAAATAACATTTATTATACATCTAATGAGTTTATTGTTCATTAATCAAACTTTGACACTATGTTATTGCAGAAGAATAAGTTTTTCCATATGATTTGCAGGGAGCATTGTTCTCACAATCTTCATTTTATAAAAAATTACGAGCAGTCACCATTTCCAGTCTGTTACTATCAAAATCAATCACTATTCATTCATTTCTTCAGTCCATGACTCTACTCCACAATCATGCTCCCAAATCAACGAAGTCACTATTTCTGCAATAGAGCCAACAAAGAACTTGCAATGAAATTTGTTCACGTATGTCTACATAGTAAAATACCAAAGTTGCATGCCTGAAAATGACAACTCATGATACAATCAAGAGCCATCAATTAGACACAAGCTATGCAGGAGTATCTCTCCCAGGAAATGTAGTTCTTCCCTTGTAACAATCAATCCAAGGTGACTTAAAAGATGAGCTACCTACCCAACATGATTTTCATCAACGATGGCTAGCTACAATAAATAACGCACTTAAAAATCGATGGGTTTCACTGAGTATGGAAACAAATCATACTTACTACACACAGTGTGCAGCTGACAAAACCCATAGGGTAACATTCCCAATAATATCACAACAAACAAAAGATTCTATAGATACATCCAGTCCAATAATAATTCAATTCAAAAGAAGACCATAGTTGTCATGCCAATAATTTATTTTTGCAAAACCTTATTTACAGGACGCGATATGTGTGGGCAACACCCAACACTCTTAACCAATTCCAACCATCATTCAAATCTCCATAAATGTAATTACCAGTGACTTCACATCAATCAACAATTTTCCACTGTGAGAGAAAATCAAACAACCGAACAGACTGCAGTAGCTATGTGTATTTACACATCAAATCGAATTGGGGCAGAGGCCTTCTTCATTAACAATACCGAGTTTTTGATATAAGAAGGGTGACTGTGTAATCCGAAAGTGTGAATGCAATATAAGGATTAACATTGTCATCAGGGAAGAAGTAACTATATGCCAGAACAAAACGACTACCATACGACTGACTGGGAAAATCCATATTCAAAGTAATCAACCATATTTCCAACCCACAATAACCCATTGAAACTGGACAGGAATGACAGTTTTCTCTGCAGAACTTTAGACTGGGGGAATAAGGTTTTACTTGGTGGCCAATATTGGTATGGAAAATGTAATTCAATGCATACAAGGTATAACCCTCTTGCCTTTCAATCAAACCACCACCACAGTGCGGTAAGGACAGGCCTATTAAGAACAGGAAAAACAACCTAGTTCGTGATCCCTGGTGGTGAAAACAATCCATTTCCAATGTGAACGATGTGTGGTGATACTAATATTTTAGCCACAAACCCCATAAAATAGACCGAATATTAACTACAACAATGCGAAAATGCGAAAATAACCTAGTAAAACCAATAGGGTCTTTCAACAGGGATAACCAAGGTTTCTGTTGACTGCTAACACCCATTACTGTTATGACTTCAACCTCATTTCAAAGAGAATCATCAATGCCTCATTTACAATCACCATTACACAGTTGCAATACTTAAGGAGAGTAGAACTAATACACTTGGGCCAAAATCCATTTCATAACTAGAGTAGATTCATGAAGGGCCAAAAAAATGAACATACCTATAATCAAATGTCTTAAGCATGCGTTGGCCGAGTGGTTTCTTTCTGTCGAGAAGTCGGAACATAATCATAGCTGAAATGTTTGGAAGATAGCCTGACCATGGTGGATTCCATTGGTAAGGGTAAAGGTGATGTGCAATAAATGCACATCAGTTACTTACTCTGATTTCATTCAATTCTTAGTGTGCGCCATCTATTAATCAACAAATCATCCACCTTGTAACAACAACCTTAAATTTCCAAGAGCGTCACCCATATTACAATCTCTAATATGCAGAAGGGATATCAACGATATTACATACAACTTTTAATATCTCGTATGGCTATCCTATGTTAGATTGGATTTTCCACAATCTTCTTTAATGCATATAGTATGGTAGGTTAGCATAGGACAATTTCTTCCTTTCAAATTTTTCCCAATTGTTATTACTAACATGTGCTTGTTGCGGGTGTCACAAGTCCTAAATCCAAGAATAGTCAACAATGATACCCTGAAAAATTTTGGTATAAATTGATATTGAAATAGCAAGGGAACCCTGTATAAAATGCCTGATCCATTATCCAATAAAACAAGATATCATCAGCCATGAAAGTAGTGTTGAATAACACCAGACTTGATATTCAATAGTACAAAGGGGTACAACCTACTACTATTATTTAGTTTTTAAAATAATAGGTTTTAGCAATACTTTGCGGGCCAAACTTCTTTGCGAATTTAATTGTCCACAATTGCGAGGGTAAAGGTTTCAGCCAATATAGATGTTTGTCCCTCTGTTACCCTCAAGGGTAAAAAATGTAACTTTAGTCATTCTCCTAGGGAAAATTTATTCAATTTCGTCCCCGACAACGGCGCCAGAATGTTAGCTCTTTGTAAACTTTGCTTGGCTCAAAAACGAATGACAATGGCAACCTACAAACCGACTTTGAGACTTGAAACTAGCCTTTTGGACCTGGAGAGGGATCTCTTAGAATACTTTGTCTCAGGTATAGGATATGGATTTGGGCTATCAGCTAGATTTAACACCTTTGAAATAATAAGTTATGGTTATATTGGCACAAGAGAGTAAGACCTTGGGCTATGGAGTCAGTTCAAAAAAATGATAGAAACAAATGAATTGGTGAATGAACTTGAGAGGATAAAGGATAAGCAAGAAAAATTATTCAGTGCAAAATCATTGTGTGTGGTGGGAGAAAAACACATGAAGTAACTCAGAGAACCACTGAGGATGAATTTGGATTTAACTTAGAGGAAAACAGTTTTTCTAAATGACGCGAATCCTTGGGCACTGCACAATGAATCCCAAGTTTGAAAATACGTTCCTATTTAGACAGAAATAGATATGAATAAAGAATACAGGAAGTACGTACCCAAAGAAAGGAAACAATACATCCAACTACTACAATTAGAATCTTTTCATCAAACTCCAGGAATTTTGCATTAAGTTTCAATCGAGCTCAAACTAAATTCAATAGTCACTGTCTACACTATTTTTCCAACCAACCTGGATTACATTGAAAAGATCAAATACATAGGAGAGGGTGTTGCTTGGGCTACCCTTCTCTCTAGCTACTATCTCTAGAATTTAGGAAACTGATTGTTCTGCACTAAATGACTCTTCGCATGACGCCTTTCCAAATATAAAAAAAAACTGCATCTGGTCGCATCATGACTGCTTGTATTCTGCCACAGGGATTCGGTTATCAACAAGGTCTCATGATGGGGAGAGTGATGTGTCAATGCCTTCCTTCTACAAGATATTTAAATGATCAAGTATTATATCAGACTCCTTCCATCCACTATAATGGCATTGATTTCTGTCGTGTGCTCATTTGTTGGGGTACTTTCATGGCAAGTGGCTGCTAACTTTCGTGGCCGTTACCAAAATGACAAAATATCCTAAAGGCGATGCCTCCTTTAAAACTGTCAAGATCCACGCTCCATCTAAGAATACAAGAATGAACTCGGTTAATCATGTTTCTTCTACGCATTGTCTAGAGTTGCGCAGACTTTCTCCTCGACCGCTTCACATTCTCTGAACTGCTTCACCTTCCTTTATTATGACACCCTCTGTGTTTCGCGTAGTTGTATGATTGTATCTTACGCCTCCTGGAGTTTTCTCTTGAGCCATGTCACGTTTCCTTCGCGGCCTTGCGATGCTGACAATTCAAGGGTATTTTCTACCAACTGTCATTTCAGTTCCCTGTTTTCCTGGTAAATCTCGATGATAGCGAGTTGTGCTTGCTTCACCTGTTGGGACGTTTCTCGAACATCTACACCTTTGACATTTTTCTTTCTCATTCTTCTCCAACTTTATTGGCTTGTACCTTCAACTGGTTCCAGCTGAATGGTGTGCATAAGTGATTCTTCGATAGTTGACCTCACGCGGGGTTTGCTTGGGACTAGAGTTTCCCATGCTTACTTATTCTTCTTTGGATTGCCCCTTCTCTAGGGAATTTAATATTGGGGGGACAGGGCTTCCGATGTTCCTTCTTTCTGCACAACCTCTTACAACACAGCCTCTGCACGGTGTGATATAACCCTTTCTGCGCGCGGAGGGAAATACCCTTTTGGATCCTTGGGGATGCCTGCTGTGAGTAAGAAAGAATCTCGGTCACTTTCAAACTGTCTTAATTTCTCCAACATTATTAGTTTGATCAGAGATACATGAGAGAGTTTCCTTTTTTATTTATCCACTTTATCATGGGCGTTATCCACCATCTCTCGAAGGTTCTGGTGTAAGAAAAAGGGTAGATTCAATTGCCTTTTTCCTGTGAAGTGCATCAATAATATAATGTGATGTGAATGTATCCTGTCAAATCTCCCTTTGCAGGTGAAATATCTCCTAATCACTTCAAGCAGTTTCCGAAAAGGTTCTTGGAAATATCTACTCGAAATTCCTCTCTCGATTTTCCCACCTAAACAATCTCACTTGATGAAATATTCATAGCACTGCACATCCAAAGGCATGCCTTTGAACCATCTTTTTCCACATGGAGGGATCTCTGTTGCAGTTGACACAGCTTCCTCGGTTACCTGAAAAATAACACCTGAGATCACCGTGTAGGATCCATCGAAACTGAGTGCTAACTCCTCGACTAATCTTGTATTGAATCCTTTAATTTTCCTGCAAAAATCCATGCACCCAAACTGTTCAGAGGACGCTCTGACCTCTATATCTTCATTGATTAAAATCAAACTTTGGGGCTTGAGCTCGATGTTCCTGCCATTTTGTACGCCCTTCCTTATGTTTTGGGAGGTCGCCATGGTGCGATGCATATTTTCCCTGGGCACGGTGGATTAGGCACAAGCCTAAGGCAATAGTCTTGATCAAACTAGTCTTGTGAGAGGAAACTACAAACAATGCATAAGCCTGATTTGCAAATAGAATGCGTGCAGAACATCTGTAATTAATAACAGAGCAGGTGGGAGGTGGAATCATGCCAAGGAACATTGAATTCATGGTGACTGGATGTTTCGAAATGAACTGCAGATTTTCCATAGCACATCCATGCATGTAAAATATAGTTGATAAGGGTTGCAGGGCATACGTGATACAAACACCATGATTTTTTATTCTTATAGCCTTCATAATGAGCTGATGATGGTCACTGCACTTGCTGACATGGCTTCTATTAACAACTTGCCTTGACTCGGGGCACGTAGAAACTCCCTTTTTAACAGGACCCGACTCTTTGGGAACAAACTCATACTATTTACCCATGTTTTGACTCTGACATCCCTTGTCAACTCCAAGGGCCAACCGACCACTTGCTGACTTCGACCCTTTTGTTGTTAAGTACCCGAACTCACATGAATTGACACACAGGCCATGAATCGACTAAGACCGACCCTAATCTAAAAATAAAAATGGTGGCGCTAATAGGATCTGCTTCGTATTAGCTAGATTATCGGAGTTATTAATTTGTTACTCAATCGTGGGGTTGACATGGCCAGAACGACATCTATTCGAAGGGGAATCCTGCAGTCCCCTAGTCGACGATTCCTAGACACCTTCGGATAATTGTCTGTCAGCCATTAGAATCTTCTCGAGGAATTCCTCGTCAAACTTATCTAAGTCGCTAGGTTCGCCCAACATTCTAACTTTTAAACAGACAGGTCCGGGTAGGCAAACGAGTAAGTGAGATAGAAAAATGAACAATGAGGTCTAGTCTCTGATAACATATCTTGACACACAATCAATTCTCTTCTTGGATCAGTTAATCACGGGTATCGAAAAGTGGTCCCAGTGCAACGAGCAAAAATTTAAGTAAGTGGGGCCTTGTAACCGATTCTTCCAATGGCTAGGAATGCTTCCATCAATGTGAATCTATCCATTATGGCATAGCCTCAACATCCAAAAGTGGTCCATCCTCCCATAAATGTGTTTTCTAACCATTCTAGAGTGTCACTCTAACTGTCAGGGCACCTCCAACGGTCATATAGCTTCGCCAGTGTGAAGTCCCATTCTGTGTGGTCCTGTTGTTCCAGCGAGCTTCAAATCTTGCAAGCCGAGCCTGCCTCATGCGAGGTTCCAATCTGTGAAGTCTTCCATTTGTTCTTTGTCGCTTCTTGTAATTTTTTCAAATTAGCTTTCTTTTTATTGAGCTTCCTTGCCTTGTTTCCTGTGATCTGAGTCTCTCTAACTGTTTCTGGAGTCCTCTTTCCATTCTTATTCATATCTTTTTCTAGCGTAGTAGCTTCACACTGTTGTTGTTCCCTCAAAGGGTTTAAGTTAATATCCCTTCTCTTAATACTTCTTGGGTGGGTATTATTATTTCTTGGATAGATAGGTCCTTCAAATATTTTTGCATTCTTTCAACCTTGATAGCTAATTATTTTTCTTTCAATTCCTCCTATGTTGTTACTTTGTTTTGTTGCTTCGAATTATCCTCTCGTTCTTCTATTAGTCGATCTATTTTTCTGGCTATGAAATCCCTTAGTTATTTCTTTTTCTTTTTTGTAGCTTCTTCCTCTTCTTTCCTTATGATCTGGTCCTTCTTAATCCAAATCTTACCTAGAAAAAGTGGGAAAGGGGCATTGTCCCCAATAAACTTAATGACTTCAAATTCCTCTTCAGTCAATGTTCCATGAATAGTAATAGGTACATTAGTTACTCTTCCACATAAGTTATCATCTTACCCTTAAACAAGCCTATCCTTCCCAGTGAAGGTAGCATAGTAGGATTTCCCAAAATTTCCCAAGTGTCTTCTGTCATAATATTTCTTCATCCAAGATACAGTCTATGTCAAAGTATTTTATTCTTGCACTTATGCGTTGTTTTACTTTCAGGATATCTATTAAACTGACATCTTTGTGAACGTCCATCAGTTCTTTCAACTATACTGATGTAGTCTGAGCTTTCTTTGATTCTCTCTTTGTGATTCTCTAACATGCCCTTAGTCTCTTGAATTCCTTCATATTTTTCTTGTCTCATGTTCATTCGTTCAACGTTAGCAATCATCCTTGGACAATCCTCAACCTCATGACCAATAATCTTACAACAAAGACAAATTGGACCTATACCAGGGAATTCCTTAGCAAGATGTCTTGGTCTTATGCAATTATAGAACAATGTCAATCCTCTTTTTCTTTTAAACATTCCCCAACCTCTTATGTATTGCGCACTAGGATCACAGTGTTGGACCTGCATTCTACAAAAATTCTTTCTAGGTTCCTGCATCTACTTATTAGTCCAAAAATTATTTCTATGCATAGGAATAACATATCTTTATTCATTTCCATCAAATTTTCTCAAATCAACTCTTTCTTCCAACTGCACCCTAGCCTTCATACTAGGACATAATCTATTAAACATACTTAAATTCATGCTTTCGAAACAAAAAATTTCACTTATCTTATTCTTATCAAAGCACAAAGATTTACCTCTTTTCGGATATTAACTTATTCTTAAGATCGGATTTATTTCTTAGAACATAGCTTTGTAAGTTAAGTAGAGTACAACATACTTTAGCAACAGATCTATGCATAGAGCTTCTCTTTCCTTTACTTCAGTTACCAACAATCAAAGTTTCAGGTCCCAACAATGAAACCATTTGTTTCCACAGGGGAAGACCCAGGGTTCAATGCTTAACAACACACCAACAAAACCCTAAATACCGGCCCTTTTG
>JZKD02S2171636.1:182361-198773 GCA_000966675.3 Picea glauca
AGGTGAACTTGAAACAAAAATTGTGCTTGAAACTTTTTCATTTGTTTCCTCTACTTTGGAATTTGTTTCATTAATTCGTTCATAACCAAGACCACAATATTTAGGTCTCTCTTCAGCAACAATAGGCTCAACAATGCCTTGTGCATGCTTGCCCAACCCTTTACCTTCATAGCCCATTTTTAACATTAACTTGGACCCTATTCCTTTTGTGTGATTTTCAAAAACACCAAAGCAATCTTCTTGAGAAGAATTTGAAGACAAACTGACATTACATACCTCATGGTCATGCATGTACTTGGTAAGGGTTTCTTTTGCTTCATGGAGTTGATTTTCCATCTCCTGCAACTTTTCAAGAAGTTGGTATTTCTCCTCCTTCATGGCCATCAACTGCTCTTGGAGGACAATGCTCTCTTCCCTATCTTTCCACAACTCTTGTACCATATCCTTCATGGTTAGCAATGCATTAAACATTTCTTTATCAAAGAACTTAGATTTGGAAGATCTAGGAGAACTATCAATGTTTGAAGCTTCTTCCATACTTGCAAGATAACAAACTTCAACACAAATCTTACACAAATACCAATAGCTAAACTCAAGCTATCATTCGCAAATGCATGAGCAAAATAAACTATGCTCTGATACCGCTTGATCTGAAAATAGAAGGCTGACTTGTTCTGCTATGCAAGCACCCTCTACCTCATAAAATAAATCTTAACAGGACCTTGCTTAATGTGTTTAAATGTGCAAAATAGTTTATGTGTTTAGTTCTTGGTTCTTCCTTTTGAATGTGCATGTGTGAGGAATGTTCTTTTACAACATTAATTATGTATTATAAACCAAAATACAGCAATGTAAAGTGCAGCAAATAACACACCAAAATCACAGCAATACCAAGATGATAAAGGAGTTCACCCCTCTCTGGGCTACATCTCCTTGAGCCTCCTTCAATGGACTTGGCTCTTTGGGATTAGTTTGTCAAATGATCTTTACAAGCTACTGCTCAACTCCAATGGATTTACAGACTGTACCATTGGGTTCAGAATACATAAAACCCCCAAAAATGACTATTAAAACTCTGCAAATGGATCTTGTCTCCTCCAGCAATGACCTCTTCTACATGTGGCCTCCAAGCTTCCCTGAGCTTCAATGGATAAACAATACCTGTAGAAGTCCTCCAATGGATCTGAAACCTATCCCAATGTGTTCAAAGCACAATAATCAGTCAAAAATGACTATTCAGTCTCAGCAAATTGACATGGGCTCATCTGAGCAATGCCTCAAACAATGAGGGCTTTAAGGCTCCCTGAAGCTTCCTCAAGATTCAATGGTTAAAAACCTGCATAAGGAGTCTTCAAATTCCTGTGAAAACATCACCAATGGACTCAGAACATCCAAAAACCCCTAGCTAGGCTTTTACAGCTCCTGATTTGGTCAAAAACTTCAAACGTTATGGCTTCTGCCATTTTTCCCCTTCAAGCTCTGTTATTGGTTCGCCATTCTGCCCCTGTGGGAAAGTGAACCTAGCTCCTGAGTGTTTTCGTGTGCATAAACCCATCACACACGTGTCCCTGAAATTGGTGCAAAATGTCGATTAGTTACCCGGAATCAAGCTCCCAAGCTCGGAGGTGTTGGGTGCATGGGGGGACCATATGGCCACATCCCCTGCGCATAAAGGGCTAGGTTTAAAAGAGAAAATGGAAAAGCACCAAGTGTTGGGTGCGGGGCACTCCGTTATAACTATTTGAACAACCAAATGCGCGCCATTTAAAAATATTGGTCACATGTATACGTAGAAAACGGTGTCGTAAACCTTTAAACCCCCACGCGCGCCACCATATAATATGTGGTCATGTGCAAATACAACAGGACCACGGGTGAACGGTTTAAAACCCCGCACTGTGTATACACCAAACCAAAACCCCGCGCTCTAATTTAAAATGGTCATTTTAAAACACAATATAACATGTGGTATGCCATTCCAATTCGCGTGCTTCGTTCCAATGGTCGTATGGTAGAGTAATAGGAGGACGGGCCACCGTTTGGAACCCCATGCGGATATGAAAATGGTTAAAGTCATATGATACGGTGATATGACTGTGGGTCGGGGCTAAGCCCTAGACCGAACCCCCGCCATGTACAATAAGAATGCAATTCAAATACTTTGAAACTTGTATACCTTGTAAAAGCCAACGCATGACATAGTGGTCGGGCGGATATTGTAAATCGTTTGTATGGTGTGGAGGTTCGGGGGTCGAACCCCGCAGCCTCCATTCAAATTTTAATTAACCACACAATAGAGCAGCCAATACATGGGTGCCACATGGCAGCCCTTCATTGGGCCACGTGGCACCTTTCCATTGCACCTAACATGCCACGTGTCGCCACCTGACTCGTCCAAAGACAACCAATCAAAGATTGCCACGTCGACTGCTTCGTCAGCAAGTGCCACATCACCGTACGGTCACCTACGTCAGCTGTACAGCCTCTTCCATGTCAGTTGTACGGCCTGCCCAGTCAGCATTATTTTTTTTTCCTGTTTGGCTCAGTGAACAGATCGCGATAACTTCTCCATACGGACTCCGTTTGCGAAAGTAAATATACCGCCGGAATCAGGAGAATGAGATGGACGCAATGTCACCATTTTCGTCGCCTTCCGAGCACTTTGAAAATTGAGCAAATTTTTGACCCCTGGTCCAGATTCTGATCATTAACACAAGTAAAGCACTAAGCATCAACAAATATATATTTCATACATAATAATCAAAGCACTGAGCATATTCATGACATAAAAAATACAACACAAAGCAAACCAAAGAAAAAATATATATGTGGTTCACCCCAGTGTGGGGATACATCCACCAACCACTTCGTCTTATTTATTATTCATCAATATCTTACATTTCATTATTCCTATGCACCAAGCCACAGAGTCGAGCTTCGCATAGTACAAGAGATATGTGCACTGAGAACCAAATCCTCCTTCCAAACTAGGTCAAGGCACAAAGCTAACTCTCTATCAAGCACAAAGCCTTAACACACAAACAATCCCTTGCACAAAGCTCCGCAAGTTACTTTCACTTAGCTTCGAAGGATTCTCACTCCCTTCTACAATACATTCTTACTTATTTATACTTTTACAATCTCTTACAATAATTCCTAATCACGGGTAAACCCCATGGGATGACATCCCATAACCAATTACAAAAACCCTAGAGAACCCATTGTTGGGTCCACATAGCCTGCAAAATTGGTGAGATACACGATCTCATCTCCACCTGGGTGCTCCTTCATTGACCAGTGTGTCAAAGTCCAAAAAGTGGTCCAAACTTGACCAAGGTTTCCTCAAAACTTGGTCGAGGGATAACAACTCTTCTGAAGGAGAAGTCAATAATGAAGTAGTCTCATAGGTTGGAAGTTCACACTCTTTAGAGGGGTTTCGAATTGCTTCAGATTATTTAGAGGAATTTAGACTTCCCCCAAATCCGTTATTAAGTATTAGACAAGCCACACATTTTCTCTGGATGAACTCATTGGGAGAAATTGTTATTGTTGACAACAATGAAGTACCCACTGGACCTAACCTAGGGTCTGGAGTAGACGATCCACTTTTTCAAAGTGAATCATTTAGAACCTTAGCTCACACTGCTGGAATTTTTAATCCTAGTGTTTCCCTTTCTTTAGTACGTGATCTTTATAGCAACCTGGGATCAAGTCCTAATCAACCTATGGAATTGCAAATGTCTGATATTTGTGTTACCTATACGGTACCTTTATACCATTTTACTGGCATGACCAATAATGTCACCACAGTTTCATACCAATTGTTGGTTGGTTCTCACTCAATTATTCCTATCCATATGGCTCATTCTACTACGGTCCCACAAACTACGACCGTTTCTATTGAAAATGTGGTTATCACTCAAGCTCCTATTGGAACACCACTTTCACTTAGACCAAATCCGTCACTTCCCCCTGGGTATAATGCTTTGAACACTTCCATTGCTAATCCTACTCAGAATCCATCTGGAGGGTCTAATATTTTTGTTCCTCCTGGGTATAACACTGCTAATCAGTTTGTTACTACACCTACCTAGGTTCTCTCAGGGGGGCCTTATGTCCCTCCTCCACCTCTGTTTGGAGGATCTGGCCCTAGTGGCCCCAATCCAGTTGGGGGAACTAGTCATTATGTCACTTCTAGTTTTCAGATTCTAGTTGGAGTTCAACCTCAAGTTGGGGGGAAACCTCAATTTGGGGGGAAACCTCAGATTGGGGGACAACCTCAGATTGGGGGATAACCTCAAGTTGGAGTCCATAACCCAGTTTATGGACAAAATATACATGTGTTACAATATCAACCTTGGAGTCTTCCTTTCCAAGGAATTCCACAATCGTCTGGGGGGAAACATCCTCAAGTTAATTCTTTTGTACCCCCTAATCTCGGTCAACTGTATCTAGGTTCTATAAATCCTACTTGGGGTCAAAATTTTCAGTCTAATGTTCCTTTCCAAGGGAACATACCTAATGTTAATCAAAACCCTCAACAAATGAATCTGTCAAGATTGTCTAATTATCTACAGACCGCTTATGGTCCTACTGGTATACCTATGGGACTTCCTCATCAAAACTACCAATTTCCTCAAGTGAATAGATAGTTTCCTTTCCTAGCCACTTTGGATTTACCAGATTTGTCTAGGATTTTGAATAATCCTATTTTATATTCTCCTTATTGGCCCGTCATACCGACCAAATTACCTTATGAAATTCCTAAATTTGACGGTCGATCGAGAGAAGACCCAAATAATCATGTTATGACTTTCCATCTTTGGTGTTCATCCAATTCATTTATGGATGACTCCATAAGATTATGACTTTTCCAATGAACTCTCATAGGTTCGATAGAAAAATGGTACATTGAGTTACCTCGAGGATTGTTTAATGACTTTAATACCTTATCCATGGCCTTCTTGACACATTACCAGTTTCCAATTCGATATGAGACATGAACCAAAATTTTGAGTTCTTTTAAACAATCTTCTTCCACTCATATTTCTGACCACATCCATGAGTGGAGGAGGAGAAGAAGATGTTTAATCAAAGTTCCCCTTCCTGATCAATTGTTGGCCGAGTGGTTTACCAAATCACTCATTGGGCCCATAGCCCGTGATGTGGCCATGGGAGGTCTCGTTACTGAAGAGTAGACAATTAGTCGTGCTCAATATCTATATCTCGTTTATTTGCAAATGGGCACACTTTATGACTTGATCCCTGATGCTCCTCGCCCTTCTACGAATCCCACCCCAACACCTCCAGTAGCTTCTCATGATGCTAATGGTGTGATTGAAACCTTTCATGCTAAGACTCATTCCACACATGTCAGTCATACCAATCCCAAATCTACCACCTCTAGTGTACAGAATACTCCTACTCCTACTCCTTCCGATAAAACTTCCGAAGTTAATTCGATTCAATCTACACCTACTAGAAAAAATCAAAATAAAAAGAAATGGAAGGGTAAGAATAAGGAAGACAAAAATAACAATAAAAAATCTAACAAATTCAAAATGCAACCCTCTGATGAGAAATATAAACGTAAATCGCGTTACCCTTGTCTTATTTGTGGTGACGATCATTACACGAAAGATTGTCCAAGACACGTTGAGGTTAATAAGTTCCTCCAAGGGACCGGGAAGACTCCTAGACGTGTTGTTTTTTCATGACCTTTCCCTTCTCATCAGTAGACCCAATTGGTCATTCATGACCAACCCTCTCCTTCTACCTCATCTTATTTCCTTATGTGTACTGGTGACTCGAAAAAGAATGAAGTTGCAGTCGCAACTTGAGCTAAAGATTATTCTCCATCTAAAGATAAGGTTGATGATATACCACCTTCGTTGCTTCAACTTCCTCCCCCAACTTCACCTCCAAATGGTCCTCTTCATCTCGAACGATCGGGTCTCAATACAATTCTTCATTCTCCTCCCAAGGGCGTTCTTCGAAAGTATTCATTCAATCCTCACACATGTGCTACCAAAAACTATAGTATTGTAGAAGACCTTGCACAAGCACCCTCTGCGATGTCAGATCTCGAAGTCCTTCAAAGTTGTCCCACTCAACGGAAGGTGTTGTTAAATGCCATTGGTGGAATTGATCCTACAAATACCAACTTGATAATATTTGACATGGAAGATCACATTCCAAGGCTTCCTCCTCAGTTAGCATTTCAGATCCAAGTTGTTGTTGAAAACAAGAATATTTGTCGAACCATTATTGATGAAGGAGCCTTGACTTACATTATGTTTGTTACTTGTTGGAAAGGTATTATCTCTCCTTCCCTTACCAAGTCTCAAAATAATCTTAAGGCCTTCAATGGTACAGGTTTTAAACCTTAAGGTGTTCTTCATTCATTGTCTATTATGTTAGAAGGTAAATCGGTCAATGTCGAGGTTGAGGTCTTTGATGCACCACTTGATTATAACCTTCTGCTTGGTCGTAGATGGATTGATTCCATGTGTGCAATTGTGTCTACCCTTTTCCACGTGTTACGTTTCCATAACCAAGGAAAGGTCATTATTGTTGACCAACTGGCCTTCTTTAATTCTGATTCCCATACTAGAAATGTACCTTTTATCTCAAAGACATCTCCTAGTTATGAGAATGTTGGCATGGGTATTTTAAAAGATTCAACCTTGATGGGTACATTTCCAATCTCACCACTTGATATTCCTCCTCCTTTTGTTGCCTTGATTAACATGATATCAACCATTGTTCGTGAAACCCCCGAGTCATATGACCCATGGATAGTACTTGACTCTGGTGATTATCTTCGTTACGAAGACTTCATGCATTTAAGTCTGGTCGAATCCTCTTATCAAGCTATTCAATCGACAACTCCTTCTCCTCCTTCTCTCTATGATACATCTCCTAATTTGTTTCACGTGATATTTCCTATTGATTAGATGATAATGTCGGTCATGTCTATGGAAGATACTCCATGGGATGATGGGAATCATCATTCCATTCTCTTCATCGAATGTGATACCATAGAGATCTACCAACGGATTTTGACTATGTCAACCGTTGTTGTTATTTCTTCTATTCCTGAGTCAACACACGATGTTTTGTATGAAGGGAACTTGAGTAACATTTCACCTACCATTCCTCTTGACATATCAATTAAACCCAGAGTCATGGAAAATGTTCATAATGGTGCCTCATGTTCTGCTGATGAGGTCCACACCTATAAATCCCTTTTTCAATAATTTCGTGATGTTTTTTCCTGGAGTTATGAAGAAATGCCAGGTATTGATCTTGATATTGTTGTACATGAGATTAATACATATCTGGATGCTAAACCTATTCGACTGAGACTTCGCCTAGTCCATCCACACAAAACTGTTGCTATCAAGCTTGAAGTTAAAAAACTTCTTAAAGTTGGCTTTGTCTATCCTGTGGCTTTGACCGATTGGGTATCCAATATTGTTCCAGTAAATAAGAAACAAGGTACGATACGCATTTGCATAGATTATAGGGATATAAATATATCTTTTCCTAAGGAAAATTATCCAACTCCTTTCGTTGACCAGATCATTGACGACTGTTCCAGGAGTGAAATATTCTCCTTGATGGATGGCTTCTCTGGCTATAATCAAATTAATATTTTACCAGCAGATCAACACAAGACTGCTTCTATTTTCGCTTGGGGAACCTTTGCCTACCAAAAATTACCCTTTGGTCTCAAAAATGTTGGTGTGAATTTTCAGCGCGGTATGTCTTATGATTTTCATGATATTAAGCACATTGTACAACCCTATCTCGACAATATATTGACGCATTCCATGCGTCGTCAAGATCACCTGACACATTTGCAGGCCATTTTCCTATGCTATAGTTATTATCGCATACATTTGAATCCACACAAATGTGTCTTTTGTGTGGAATCCGAACGAATTCTCAGTTTTATTGTGTCTATACATGGGATTCGGGTAGACCCCTTGAAGGTTGAGGCTATTCTCAATTTACCTCCTCCTTCCACACTATGCCAACTCCAAAGTTTTCAAGGGAAGGCAAATTTTTTGCATCGATTCATTCCCAATTACGTTGAATTAACGAAAGGATTCACTCGATTTCTCAAAAAAGGTTATGATTTTGTATGGGACGATACTGCAAACAAATTTTTTGAGGCTTTGAAACTAGCCATAACCCATACACCTTTGTTGTTTCCCCCTGAATATAACCGAGATTATTTCTTGTACTTATCTTCTTCAGACTCTACCATTTCTATGCTATTATTCTAAGAGGATGATTCACACGATGAACATGTGATATATTATTTGATTCGAAGTCTCACGACTATTGAAACCAAATACCTACATGTGAAGAAACTGGCCTTGGTAGCTGTTCAAGTTGTTCAATGTTTTCATCACTACATATTATTACGCAGAACCATAGTCATTTCTAACTGCAACACCATGCAACATATCCTTACTCGACAATTGCTGGGGGCAAGTACTCCAAATGGATAGTTATTCTCCAGGAGTTTGACTTGGAGTTTGAACATGCCAAGTCAAAGAAATCTTTGGTTTTTGTCGAATTGATATGTGACTTCCCTCTACTGAGACAGAAAATGTGGTAGAGGATTATTTACTTGACGAATCCCTCTTTCTTATCAGTTATGATAACGTATGGTACGAAGATATTATCATTTATCTCCAGAATCAAACTTTTTGACTTGATCTCTCTAGTACAGATCATCGTCGTATATAGTATCAAGCTCGTCAATACATCATCCTTGGTGATACCCTTTACCACCGTGGTATTGATTCCATATTTCGATGATGTATCACCTACAATGAAACTAAGAAACCTTTAAATGACTATCACTCTGGAGCATGTGGCAGTCATATGTTCGGGTATGCCACTGACCAAAATATCTTACGGGTTGGTTATTTTTGGCCTTCGTTGTTTAATGATTTCATTATTGTTGTCCATAAATGCCACGCTTGTCAAACATATAACAATAAGATCTGATCTCACCCTTCTCCTCTCCACCCTGTAGTTTCCATTGGTCCATTCACCAAATGGGGCATTGACTTCATGACATGTAACCCTCACTCAGTCGAGGGGCATGGATACATTATTGTAGTTGTGGATTATTTCACTAAATGGGCCAAGGAGATGCCTACATTTGATAACACCGGGAAAAATGCAACATTGTTCATATTCAATCATATCATTACTAGGTTTGGTGTCCGTCAAGCCATCATTACTAATCATGATAGTTATTTTCAAAATTTTATGATGTTCAAACTTACTGAAAAGTTGGGTGTTTTCCATAAAAACTCAACCCCCTATTATCTACAGGCCAATGGCTAGGTTGAAGCAATTAAAAAATTTCTCACTACTATGCTTCGACGTATGGTAGGAATTCATAAGTCAAATTGGCACAAAATGTTGTTTTTAACGTTATGGGCCTATCAGACATTCATTAAGTCTTTCATGAGATTCACACCTTTCCAGTTAGTATATGGTATCGAATCAATTTTTTTGATTGAATGTGAGATACCATATTTGAAACTAGTCATCGAACTTCTCCCTAACACCTCTCCTGAAGAGGAACGTATTTTGTATTTGATGTAATTAGATGAAACCCATTGTGATGTTTCCTTAGTTATTGAAACTCAGAAAAAAACATGTAAGCCCAATATGACAAGCATGTCAAGCCACACATTGTTTCTGAAGGTGATCTAGTTCTTCTTTACGAGAAAGGTCGTGATTTTCTAGGGGCCGATAAATTCGAGCCCATGTGGTGGGGTCCTTATATTGTCAAACAAGTGTTTTAGAAGGGAGCTTATGAACTGGTAGATTATGATGGAATACCTTTGAGTGAACCCAGAAATGGGCTTTACTTGAAGAAGTACTATGCTTAAATCATTTTTGCATGAGTGTTGTGTATTTTAGTGTATAATACTCTTGTGTGCGTTTTTGTTGTTTGCTTTCGACCTTCAGCTACTTACCTTGTGTTGTTCTTGGTTTTCAGATGTCGGTGTCTTTGCTACCATATATTATCTTTGCTGATGGCACTAGTCACAGTACTCAAAACTTAGAGTCTGCTTCTTGGGAAATCTATGTACCTACGGATGAATTGATCAGCCTACATGGTGTTTTCCTTGGTCTTGCAACTAACAATATCCCGGAATACAATGCATTCATCGAATTATTGACCAATGTTAGTTCACTTGGAATCCATCATCTTGTTGTATGACTCGATTCACATTTAGTAATCCTACAGTTGAGTAACGTTTATTCTATCTGAAGTCCTACTTTGTTAAGGGTATATTTACGAATTCGCCTCTTGGAACGTCATTTTGATTACATTGAATATCAACACATTCCTAGATGTCTAAATACATTAACAGATGCATTGGCTAATTATGTGTCAGATAGACATTTGAGACATTTATAAAATCTAATCACACTTTGTATATACAATGAGTAATTAGGTAGAAGCCTCATATATATAACGATAAAATTTTACAAAAAGGTTTTTTTTCCGAAGACCAAAATATCAAAAATGTGAAGCACATGGCTTCATATACAATAGAGCATCAAGGATGTTGCTTGCTATAACATGCGACTACCTGTACTACTCTACGAAGTAGTCGACCGATGGATGTAGACACGCCCACTGTGTGGCGTTGATAATGCCTAGGAATATCATCTATAGAGGCATCTGGGATATTCATTGTGAGTCCCTCCTGATTTTATTACATGGTCTCAAAGTCAAAAGCATATACTCCTGCTATGACACCTCTCTCCCCTCACCTCTCGATAGGGTATGAACTTGGAGGATGATAAGGTCCCACATCTACATTTTTTGAAGAGCGTTTGATTAGTCATCAGACAAACAACATAAAAAACATTTGATATCTTTCAAAATAACAAAAACAT
Source organism: Picea glauca (assembly GCA_000966675.3). Classification (NCBI taxonomy): domain Eukaryota; kingdom Viridiplantae; phylum Streptophyta; class Pinopsida; order Pinales; family Pinaceae; genus Picea; species Picea glauca. The sequence continues at coordinate 193,309 of JZKD02S2171636.1, forward strand.
GATATAAAACAAAATTTCCTTCTCACCTATGTCCCCCCATTGGGAACCTTCGGGAAGAGATAGGTACGGATCTCCACGAAATTCTAACCTGACATATGCATAATCATCGACCATGAGCATTTGATTTCTCAACCAGTTGAAGAAGACATCGTTATACTTAACGATGGGACTGGCCACATGTCGGGCCATTAGGTATACCCACCTCTTCATTCTCGGATCTCGTGGAGTAGGTATACCCCACTCTACCTACAAGCATAAAACTGGGACCCTCTCTAGGAAGAAGGATACCAAAATCGACGCATATCTGAATTGTTTCAACCCACCACTTCTGCACTTGGTAAGTTGTGTTTTCATACTTTTAAGAGCCCCTTCACACTAGTTGAAGACTCGAGGCTACATACACTCCAATGCATACTAAAAATAGCTTTGGAGAGCCATGTGGGGAGCTACACTCCCTTCCATGCATGTGATGGTATAGAGGATAGTCCAGAGAGGCAAGTCTTAGACATCCCTAATAGTGACCTTGCCGTTATGTTTCTGGATAACCGGCACACAATGTTCACTAATGTAGTGGTTCATAGGCTCACCACCACCCCTACTACCTGTGAAAGTCACCTATGATCAACGATAAGAGAGTATTGTTAGGAAGTATATATCCTTGATATCTATAGTGAGTGTGTGGGCACCCACATGAAAATATTTCTCATTCACACACCAAATGTGAACTAAGTACTCAAGGAGTCTCAGTTGGGCCCTCATACCCTGAATCTTGAAGAATTTCAACAACCCACACTGACGGAGGGCCATTATTGTTCCTCGGTCATTCTCGGTGAAGTATTTTTCCTCTTCATGCTCTCTCTCATGACATTCCAACATATTGACCATGGAAGACCTGCCAAGGAACCATAATTTTCTTTCCTGGAGGGTTTTTCTTGTTGGATTCATATTTTGAAACTTTTGGGTTGTAGACGTCACAGGCCTGTGCATTTTCACAATGCGGAGTCATCGCACCCTAGCTTTAGGGTCGACTGTGATGATCTTAGAACGTGACAGGTCCCGATATAGGGTGTCTGCATGGATATAGCAATGAGTTTCTTGGGCAATGCGGTGATGAATAAAATTATGGGTGCTTCCACTATCAACAAGGATTATGACCTTCCTGTGCTTGATGTAGCCAATTAGCTTGAGGGTTTGGGGAGCAGAGAAGCTAGTGAGAAAATTTAGGGAAATGACTGGTTCTACTTCGGGAGGGTCAAAGGGAGGGGTTATGTCAGTGGGTTCAGGTGACACAGACACAAGGGGTACTGCAACATCCTCTTCTGAAACATCCTCTGATATTTCCATAAAAATCTTTTGTTCCTTACACTTGTGTCCCGGAAAATATTTTTCATAACAATTATAACAAAGGCCTTTGAGTTGGAGTTCATCCATTTCAGCCTTGGTCAATTTTTGGATCTTTAGTGGAGTAGAAGGAGGAGTGGGATTTACTGGTTTAGTGCAAGGAATAAAGGGGGATTTCCAGTTTTGAGAAGAGACAACCTGTTGTGCTTCCTTAGCTCTTTTAGTATCCTCCACCCAACTCTGAGGCTGAGCCATGAGTACATGGGCACGAATCTCATCCCCGAGGCCACTGATAAAACATTCTTGGAAAAAAGAATTAGACATGCCCTCTGTACAAAAATCCAGTCGCTCAAAAGAAACTATAAAGTCTTCCACTATGCCATATTGTTTCAACTTTTTCAAATGGAATAAATGTTTTGTGTCAGTGTCAAAGCATTCATAAAGCTCTGCCACAAAGTGTGTCCAAGAAACATACCCTTGACGGGCAGGTTTTCTACATTGCCAACGTTCTTGATCTAGATGGAGAACACCATACCGGAGTTTGGCCAAGTCATCTATAATGTTGTACAAAGAGAAATAATGTTCCATTTGAGTTACCCAACCAGGGAGATCTAAGCCATCAAATTTGGTCACATCCACATGTGGAAAGTGTAGGTCACGTTGAAAGTGATGGGGCTGAAAATTATGGGAATGAGAGGAAGTTTCAGCTTCGGTATGCAAATGTGGGTCAGATAAAGGGGGATCTACAAGGATATTCATCTTGGTGTAGATCATCAAAGTGACATATTCAAGATGGGTAGTAATGTCTTGTTTGAGGTATTCTTTGAGTTCCTCGATTGAGGTGACGATGGAGGAATGCGTGTTTTTATTGATGGTGGAAATATTGGCATTGAGCTGTCTCACTTATTGTTGAGTCTCTATGAAATTATATTGCAAGTTATTGAAGAGAGCTTCCAAGTCTTGGCTATAGGTATGGACCATGATGATGAGGGAACCTAAAAGGGGTGGGTGGGGTAAAAACATTTGCTGAAAAATAATAGGTATGAATGTGATAAGGGAGAAGAGAGAAATCCAATGGAATAGGTCTCAAATTTATACTCCAGACTGAAGAATATTGTAGTGATGAAATTCCCAAATGATTAATCAAGAATAAATGTGTAGTGATTTGGAAACTCGAATGCAAAAGACACAGTTGCACAAAAATAGATCTGGTCTATTTTTTTTATTTCCGTCCCCAAAGGTTAGGTATTCCAGGGTTCTACAGATAATGGTTTTCTATGTGATATAGCTCTTTGATATGTGTGCAGGGTCCAATAGTATTACTCACCCTAATATCTCATGGCACCAACTAAGGAGGCTAGACCTTGCCCTTAGTCATACTACCCGACTACCCAGGTACTGGAGAGTATCTTCCCGAGTGTTGTTCTCGGTGGAACTATATAATTTAGGTGGCCGATCAATTTATCTAAAGAGGGCTTCAGGAAATCTAGGTCGATCCATATACAGGTGTTTTCTAATGCACTACCACTCGAAGGGGTACCAACAGGGGTTACAAGGGTGGCCAACATATGTGTGCTTAAGTACCACTTGTATTTCCTACTTGTATGAATCCCCGACCATAGGTTTTTGCACGTAACGACATATCTTTGTAAATTAAATACAATGGAATACGTCTCTACCTTGAAAAAAATTAACCCACAATTTTCTACCAAGGAAAGTGCTCTAATACCACTTGTAATATTCCAGATATAAAAATATGCAGAACAAAAATAAAATGCTAGAAATGGCAGATGAACAACAATATAACCAGAACAACACCACAATAATACCAACATGAGACCAGAATAACACCAGGAAGAGCACTTTGATTACTGAGAGCAATGTTCACTTTCCTCTTCGAGGTGGTAACCTCCAGTCGATCAAATCTCTATTACAATAATATCCAAGACAAAAGTTCTCATACCCTTGACTCCTATTTATACTAAATTTGTCTGTAAAAAGAACCCTCTAGAGGAATATCCTTCTAGAAGATGAACCTTCTATTAGGTCTTCTTACATTGGACTTATTATTCCTTATTGCTAGGCCTTATTAATATTGACCTTTATTACATCGGAATATATTATTCTACCTACATGAGGGGTTAGGTCCCTAACATATGACCTAGAAAACACCTTAATTTGATGGTAAATTTTATTCATCTCTGTGAAATTTGGTTGAATTATGCTAATTGGGATGCTCACATGGCATCTCGAGTCCACATGGCACGTTGGGGTGGTGCCCTATCATCCTGCAGCCACCATGGCCTTACCCTATTGTCCCTTCCCTCCTTCTTCCTTCTATTCCTTCCCTCCATGACACAAACATTGTATATTTCGAGTCCCACTAGTCCTTGGATGCCATGTGGCACCTTTGTATTGGGCCACGAAGATGGAAAGGCCCCATCCCGCACCCATACTTCCTATTGCATTAATTTACATTTAATTTTGATCCAACGATTATAGTGTGGAGGGAGTCAGTGGTGATCGATGGTCCTCATCGCATCGCGGCCCCCTGCCCCATTGAACATTAACACGTGGGGGAGGGACCATGAAACCTAATCATGGTTTCAACCTTAGTGACATGGCATGCATTTTTGGATTGATACACCCCTACCTAGGGTTATCCTTGTTGGACACACCTACCACATTTAGAGGGGGGGTGAATGAGTGTGGGGATCTTTTTATTAAAACTTCCCTCTTACACAAAACTCATTAGTTAGAATTTGACATTTACTCATTAATCATTGTTTTCATTAATAATCAGTTATATGTTAATACATATCAAAAACATATATCAACAATATATCATCAACAAATCATCTCCATAAGGAACACAAGATGTATGCACAATTTTTCTTTTTATTATGGACTTCAATCCATGGGTTTTTCAACAACAACAGAATAGATTACAACTATATAAGACCACCATCTCTATATTCAATAATCATCTTACATTCTCAGCACCAACTAAGATGAGGCAACAATCCTCAAAAGATATCAATTTGTACCATAAACAAGTGCATCAACCATGCACCAACCCGTTCCAAACAACATGTAATCAACCTGTACCATATACAAGTGCATCCAACCACGTACCAAGTATATACCAATCATGTTTCAACTACTCATCAACAATCAATCATCAATATGTACCAACGTCATCAAATATACACCTCATGTATGTGCCAACTCATCAACTGCTTGTCTCAACCATTACTAGTTTTGGATTAGTCAACAACCCTAACTTGAAATAATCATAACCTTGTACCTGTAATGAATAAATATATGAAACTGATACACAATTTTCTTTAGTTTTTTTTATGGAATTCCTCCAGGTTTCACTACTTCTAACCTCTTAGAAAAGGAGTTATAGCAAAAATGGCATACTTTACTGAATTCTAACTTCTTTTAAAGAGTGACCTTGTAGAGCGTGCCCCACAGGGAATATTTGTTGAATCAATCTAAAAATATTGCACAACATACTAAAGACTATAATATAACCAACACAATTTGTCTCACTTAATTTGGATCTGTTATGAATAAGTTATGACATTGTTACCCGAAACACTTGTTTTAGACTAGTTTCAGGACTAGCCACAAACCCTATTTTCCACGGAGTGTATATCAAAACATACAACAACCCACAAGCTGAATTTTTTACCAAAGATACTTGTATATGTTTCCTCAATGTAATATTAATCTCATGGTATGAATCATTATAGAAAAAAATTTATTATGAAAATGGTGAGATGACTTGTAAATAACATACCTTAGAAAGCATCATGAAAATAATTTATCCTCCCTTGAATTTCGACCCTCTTTTCTTCACCTTCCCTATGAAATTCGGCTTAGATATCCTTTGGTTACCTCAGTCAACTATATATATTCAATATGCTCAAGTGTTCCACACCAAAAATTCTCAATAAGATCTCACAAGAATCTCTCCATCAATACTCCAAAAGATATTTTGACAAGAAGCTCTCCATTGATCCACAAAAAGGATGATCTACAAGAGACCATTTCTATATTATTTATACTTTCATCCTATAGGTCACTTAACCCATTTTTAGGTCACTTAACCCATT
>JZKD02S2171636.1:224756-241014 GCA_000966675.3 Picea glauca
ATCTCTCATTATCCTATATATACATATATATTAATGGTAAATTAAATGATGGGTAATGATAAACTACAAAGATGAATGCATGCTTATAACTAGAAAAATGAAAATACATATATGTGTATTTATATTATAAACAATTTTAAACAAATAAAGTTAAGCATGTAAAAATTAAAAGGAAATGAATAATGAGCGCACATACTTTATGAGCTTTGAAAAGAAAAAAAAATTAAAATAATATAAACCAAATAAATTAAAAAGAAAAGTAAGAAAATCAAAAGGGAAAAGGGGGGAAAACCTAAGAGAAAAGAGAATTAGCGTTTGAGTCTGAATAAAGGAAAGGAGGAGGGGGAAAGAAGGGGACTTTTGTTGAGATTGGTATTGTTATGCTGCCAGACTAGAGAGACTAGAGACTGGACTGATTTCTTGTAGGAGTTGGGGATTCTCAGCAGACTTGAGTGGTAGCTCAGCCTTGAAGGTGAGCTGAGAAGCTAGTTACTCTCTGATTGTGTGTGGCTCCTTTGCGGCTCGGGGGGCTGAGGGGGAAGAAGAGTACCCCTAGCATTTGGCTGGGAGGTACCGGTGAGTTCATTGCGGTCGGCAAGCAGGAATGGCGGGAGCACAAGAATCATTTGCTACAAGCATTAAGGACACAGGTATGTAAATCTCTAGGCGTTTCTGTCTTGCTGCGCGTGTTTATGAGCTGTAGATTTAATGGCTAATGTGAAAATCTGTAGTTTAATGGTTAGTGGTAAACTGGAAGCTTTAATGGTTATTTCGCCCCTCCCTCTTTTTTTTTCTCCTTCATATTTTGGTACAATGTTAGGGTCCTGGCAAATGGTTTTGGGTGATGGTGAATTCATTTTTTTTATTGGTACAGTTTTTAGGGTTGATAATAGTATTGGGTTATGGTCATTTCGTTTCTTTTAAATATGGCTCATTTTATAATTCCTAGTCAATTCGTTTGGGGGGTTTATGGTCGTCGTAATTGTTTATGGGCGTTTTCCTTACAGTGATGGGGGCATTTTTACAGTGATGGGGCATTACAAATTCTGTGGGAAGTTGGTGTTAATTATGGGCAAGTCGATTTTAGGTTTACTGCCTATTCGTCCTGGTAAAAGGGCTCGGGCATTTCGTTTTATCATATTGCTGTAACTTGCATTTCACTATTTGACTACTGAGAATTCCTCCTGGTACAAGAGTAATATACCTAATGTTTTCGTTCAAAGATTTCTGATTTCTTTTAAGAAAATCTGCGTCAAAAGTAGGCAATTGCAAGGTTGAAAATTTCAATGCAGTAAATGTGCTATTCAATCAATATGCATCCCGAGTCATTTAAATTTTTGAGCGTTTAATAAGTATTATTCAAATCCCACCTTGAATACAGGTTTTTGTGGAATTCACATTCACGTCCTCCTCAGGGTTTTAGTGTTTCAGGTTCTGATCGGCGTAGAGATCCCCAAATGTTGTAATTTTATGATAGATTCGGGGATGCTTACACTGAAACATTTGAAAGCTTCTTAGACACAATTATGGAAGCAACCTACGTTTCTTTTTCCCAAATACATCTACCTGTATTCTGAACAATTTATCCCACAAATTTCTCCTTTACCTTTTCCAGCGTATGCAAATTTTGGAACCCTCGTGCCACTGGAATGGTTCTCCTGCTTGGTCATAGCACGCAGGCCTGGATTTTGACGTTGTGAAATATTTTTGTTTTTACTTTTTAACATTCTGTCAAATGTAATTTATTTTTCATATTTATTAGATAACCTATCATTAATAGGTTATATGGTTGGAGCCGAGACCTTGCAGTTCCTTCCCTGTTAGTTCCTATCAGGTAGTAATGTGGTTGAGTTAGGAAGGAGTTTAATCTGACGAACTCTTCAAGTAGCCTCCTTGTATGTACACTTTAGTCGCCCCAAAAGTATCAGCGAAAGCCTATCTTAATTTTTGCATTGGTTTTAGGTAGCAGAACTGGAATATGCAATTTCAGTTATGATATGATAAATAGTGGAATCAAGTTGATGATAAAATGGTGGAGAACTTCGAATAAAAATCCATCCCACTTTGTTGATGCTCCATTCTCATTTCCAAATAAAATTTTATAGTTAAAAATGTACATAAAATTTAAAATAAAAAGTTGTTTTTCCAACCACAAAATTTTAATTAGATAGGCAGAGAAGATCTCCAATTCAAGGCCTATCACTGATTCTTCTCGGATGAAGAGGAATGCCAGTAATGAGCGCTCCAAGAGACATCAATTGAACCACCATTACTCGACAATTAAAGAAGATAAGAATCCAGAGTGGTTGAACTCATGACCAATAAATTCTTATCACATTCTCAATATTATAAATTGAATTTATTTAATCTCTACACCCCTTTTGAACTTTTCACCCCAAGGTTGCTGCTGATCAAGCTAATCACCAGACCACCCTCACACTTATGAGAAAATATTTGAACCCTAAACCATTTCCACACCATTCAGAATTACTGTAACAGATTATGCAAATGCCAAAATGATGGTTTTATTGTTTTAACTCCTGTATGTTTCTATGTGCTAAATTATAGATGGCCTATCAATCACGTTCTTCAAGACAAAAGAAAAACGTTCTCTGGAACGTCAAATTCCAGACTAGCATGGGTGCGGCCTGAGTAGACACTGCAAGCAGTTAATGCATTGATTTTGCTTGCAAGAGACTGAACTGGATCTTTACTTCTGCCCTTCATATTTCTGCGTGTCAATTTACCTTCTGCGACATTTGCCAGCAGACCACCGATGCCCTCACCTGCACGTTCCCTTTTCCCTTCGAAGAGCATGCTTGTAGCAGATGGTGGCACGTGCGATCCCTCCTCCCTTACCTCGGCATGGATGCAACTCTGATCTGCACGTTGGCCGAGGATCCTGAGAACCCTAGATTCCATGTTTTAAATTATGAGTTTGAGACTGACGCTTAAGTTGCCAGGATAACCTTGTTTTACTTAAATTAGGGTTTAAACCAAAAAACCAATAAATGATGATGTCGTCTGTGTTAACCTGGTTTTATTTAATTCAATACTATTTAGAATGCCATGTTAACGATGGCGCACAAGCTGCAATGTTAATACATGTTAATTGGCAAAGTTAGTACTTGTCTAAATGGCAAATTTAATATTATTTAATTAAATGCTAACGCTGGGTGGAACTGTAATGTAAGAAATTGTTAATTGCCATATTAATATTATTACTGGAATGTTAAGTCTAGTGGAATTGCAATGTTACGAATTTGTTGCTTAGTGTTTAATTGCAAAATTTAATATCAATTAATTAAAAGGCTAACACTGGGTGGAACTGCAATGTAAGTAATTGTTAATTGCCATATTAATATTATTAAAGGAATGTTAATTCTAGCGGAATTGAAATGTTAAGAAATTGTCTGCTTATTGTTTAATTGCAAAATTATTATTATTTAATGGAAATGCTAATACTAGTTGAATGGCAATGTTAAGTAGTCGTTCATGTGCAACTGTTCATATTATTAATGGAATATTAATGGTGGAGGAATGGCGATGTTAAGTAATTGTTAAATCACAATATTAATATTATTCACTGGAAATGTTAATTCTAGTTGAATTGCAGTATTAAGTATTTGTTTAATTGAAATATTAACATTATTTATTTGAAATGGTAATGCTGGTAGAATTGCAATGTTAAGTAATTGTTTACTCATTGTGTAGTTGCAATATTATTATTATTTAATGGAAATGTTAATACTAGTTAAAGTGCCATGTTAAGTAGTGGGTTTAATTGCCATGTTCATATTAGTGATGGAATGTTAAAGTTAATCGTTTAATGGTAATTGAATATTATTAATTGAAATGATTAATGTGGGTTGAATCGCAATGTTGAGGTATTTGCTCCAATTGCAATGTTAATGGGGATGCTTAAGTTGCGAGGTTAATATTTGTTAATTGAATGTTGGTGATGATGTTTAATATTAATATTGTTTTAGATCGCAATGTTATTATTGGCTTAATTGAAATGTTGAAGATGATGTTGGATTGTCATGCTAATGTTGTTTAAATGGAAATGCAAATGGCAAGGTTTAAATTGCAAGGCTATTATTTGTAAGGTTATTATAATATGGTATTAATTGGTAGGAAGTGCAAGATGATAGGGAGAGTGTAACGTTCATGGGTTTACCATTATGGTATGATATCATGCTCGCTTGTGGCGATTAATAGAAAAATGCAAAGCGCTTGTGCTTACTGCTTGTCCTTGATTTGTAGTACTGGGTGGTATTGTATTCCGTGGCATGTTCGTGTCGGGCGGGATATAGACACCTCTTGTAGCTTAGTATTTGTGTCTGTGTGTAAATCTGGTGGAAGGAATCCAGTGCTGTATCAAGAGTCTCGGGCTGTTTAAAGGCACAGTTCCACTCTTGCGACACACTCTGAGCCGTATCAGTAGTCTCGGGCTGTTTAAAGGCACAGTTCCACTACTGCGACTCTACTGTTGGATCCTTTCATTCTGTGGCAGTACTGTACTTAACCCCTGGTGTCTGTTCCTGCTTACAGCTGCTAGTTGTACGCCTTATGTCCAGGGGTGTTTATTTCTTGTTGTCACTGTGATATGTCGAGTCGTCTTGATTGTGTTCGTCCTACTTGCGTCTTGTTGGTTCGAGTGTTGACGTAGAGTTGAGAAGGTTGTTTCCTCTACACACGCGCACACACTTTTACAAAAAAAAATTTGCACCTATTTTCGGAGTTGTTGTCGTAACCAGGAGGGTCGTTACAGATATGGAAGAATAGATGGTTAAAATTAAGAAGAATTTGAAGGAAACACAAGATAAACAGAAGAGTTATGCATATAAGAAAAGGAAAAATAGAGAATTTAAAGTGGGGGAGCATGTTCTTTTGAAATTGAATCCCAAGAAGAGATCATTGAAGTTGGAAAGTTGTACAAAGATAGCAACCAGATTCTCTGGCCCATTTGAGATGCTAGACAGAATAAGACTAGTTCCATACATTCTTTCATTTTTTTCTTCCATGAATTTGCGTAACATATTTCATGTCTCTTTGATGAAAAAGTATGTACATAATCCTAACCATGTTATTGATTGGAATTTGATTCAGGTGCAGCCAAAAGGAGGCTTTGAGGTCCATTCGGTGCACATATTGGATAGAAAAATGAAAATGCTCCAGAATCAAGTCATAGAACTAGTAAAAGTTCAGTGGAATTTCTATGGGCATGAATATCGTACTTGGGAGCATGAATATGCCATGTAGGCAGAGTACCTGTGAATTTTTGAATAATTTTAAAATTTTGATTTATGTTTTGTATATGCACTGAGGACAGTGTCAAAGTAAGAGGGAGGGGAATGTAATATACCGATTTTGATTCCCCAAAATAATAATGTATTTTGTTTATTTGATGAAAGGTCGGAGTGACCAAACAATTAAAAGAGTTTGGAGTGCCTAGGGAATGTAATACTTTGAACATTGCAAATAATAAAATACATTATTGGTTGCAAGACAGTCCAGGACAAGAGTTATAGGGGGCTATGATTCCACAAGAGAGAGGGGTTAAAAGGAATGTATTTTATTATATATTTTTTACTCATCTTGGTTTTAATTGAAAAAAGTAGTTACATGAGTTTCTTGGGAAAAGGCCATGTGGTTCTTGATTTCCAATTAAATATATAAACCCCTCTTTAGGTTGTTTGGGGGTTCAGTCTTTCACTCTTTCATTTGATTCTTCATTAATTATTCCTCATTCATTCTTGTTCTTTGTTTTGGACATGGGAACAAATTGTTGAGGAAAGAATCCATTGTTTTATTGGCTATAGTAATTATTGGTTTATTACAACCATGAATCGGTGCCTATATGCTTGAGATACATTGGCATGTGCTAAAACGTTCTCATGGTTTCTAATCACGAGAGTCCCAACATGGATATTCTTGACTAGATGCATTGGATCCCTGGAAAGAAGTGGACATATTGAGGGACTGAGTGGAAGTGAAGTAGGTTCATTGTCTTTGGGTGGTGTAGGATGGAGAGACGAGAGTTAGTGTACTTTGGAGTGTTTTGTGATGAGAAACTTGTGAGAGGTTGAGTGTTGATTGGTTTGGGAATCTGAGTTTCTCTCTAGAACTCATCCTTGTGGATTCGTATCCCTGGCTCAAGGGTGACCTGTTTTTAGACTTGGAACAATAGTGTATAAGGTTGGGTAGAATTTCCTTGATCTGAATCCAATTGGTGATTGGTTTTGTTTACTATAAGTGCATGCTATCATGGTTTCCTTTTCTTGTATATTTATCTCCACTATGTATTAATTATTATCTCTGATATATGTGCTTTTAATGTTCCTTATTGTTTTTTATTTCTTTTCATGGCATGATTAAGCATTGTTTTTAATTCTAGCATGCATATTGATTATTGCATGTGCGGTTAATGCATTTCTTTCATGATGCTTTATTGATTAATTTTTATCAGAATTCAAAATCATTTCTTGAAGTGCATTTTGAGGTAGCATGGCCATCCTGCTAGTGGTTGGGTATGTTACAAGGCTAGAGTGGCCATTTACAACATGAAAGACAAAGCATCCATATAGTGGGAATATCTCAATAATGTAAATAATATCAATGAAATCAAAATCACTTGGAAGTTATTTACAAAGTACTTCCATTACAAATATTCGTCTGAGAGATATTATGATGGAAAAACTAAGTAAAATTTTGGAACTACTAAGGTATGCTCCATACATCAAAGATGAAAAAGTAAAAATTCAATGTTTCTTTAATATATTTCCTCAATCTTACAAATACAATATTGAACTTGATGAGCCTAAAACTCTTGATGATACAACAAGGAAGGATAAGTATTGTTATGAAAAAAACAATTATAAACTGGAATTAAAAAATATTTGGAAGGGAAAGAAAAAAGAGAAGTTTGAGTAAAGGAAGAAAGGATTTAAGACTCTATAGTATAAGAATAAATAAAGAAGTTTTAATCCAAATTGTCCAACATGAAGCAACTTCCAGCAAAATTTTCCATCTCAAATTCAAACCAAACCAACAGATTCAATAGCAGTAAAGCCAAAGGATCCTTGGAAAGGACCTCTAAAGTGTTTGGGATATGGAGAAAACAATTTTCTTAGGGACTATCCTCATAGGAAGGTGTTGGCATGGGGGCAGGCCTAGGGTTCAACTCTAACAACGCACCAACAAACCCTAACTATTGGCCCTTTCGGCAACACCTACGAAGCAGATGCAATCTTACCCAAAGTAGAAATAAGGGGTTTCAGGACACAAGTGTCTACAACCAGAGGAAATGCAAAGTGGATCCAGGGCAACAACACATAAAAATCTAGTTATTATTTACCCCTCCTAAGTTTACTTCGCAATTTATATCTCTGATCTAACACAATAATGAAATAACAACATATCAATTGACAAATAACACAACATCAATCACACAGAACAACAGGATATATGTGGTTCACCCTCTCCCTAGGGATACGTCCACAAAACTGTGTTTATTGATATATTAAATGGAAACATACAGTTCTATCTTCGCACTTAGCTTGCATATCTCTCTCTCTCTCATTCTCTTTCTCTCCTCTCTCTGCACACCCAGTTGCAGGGTTGATCTTTGCACCCAGCTGAAGATCTTACAACACAGACTCAATATTACTCTCCACAAAAGTAATCATCAATGAAAAATAAGAACAACCATAGTAATGACAAACCCCTCCCAAGTCCTCTTATACCTTTATTTATACATTACATGGCAAAATTCTAGGTGTCAAAACCCTATATCCAAAACCCTAGGTGTTCAAACCCTAGGTCCAATGACCTGCATTTTCAGGGCTTCACCAACCTGTTCTTCCTTCTTTTCCACGTGGTGCTCCAAAGAATCCGTTGGCATCTTTTCCCGCTTGTTGAGTTGTCCATGATCCCTCTTCTTTGTTGATATGCGTTCCTTAATCTTCTCTTTCAATGGCTCTCTTTCCCTTACTTCGCTCCTTATTTTCTGCTTCTTTGACCACTTCGACCCATTCTCAGTTAATGTGTCTTCCGTGCATATTGTACTTCTCTCTTCTTCCTTAATATTCTCTTCCTCCCATAACCAAGGGCCAATAGGCCCCCAACACTCACCTCTGACTCATCCCGAGTCACTGTAGGTTTGTACCTTCTGTACTACTTCAACTACAGACTGCATGAAGCAGGTTGTGCTTTCTGCTATGTCTCTCCCTGTCATGTGCATACTGTCTTTTCTGTGTCTGGTACCCAGTTTAAACTGCACTTGGTACCTAAACCCTTATTCCTATGCTTTTATTTAGAGTTGCAAGGAAACTTGTTGTCATAATACAATTTCAACCGGCTCCCATTTACTAAACCTTCCTTCCATTCTCCATTCAGGGTCTTCAACTACACAGCTCCACCTTCTGTAACATAGGCAACCTCATATGGCCCAAGCCAATGTGTCCTGAACTTCCATAGATGCTTCATGAACTTGCTATGATATACCAATACTAGATCTCCTTGTTTAATTACTTTCTTCTTGTTATGTTTTTCATGGTAGGTGTTTTCTCGTTCCTTCTGTACCAGTTGATGAAATTATACAATAAACCTATCTTCCTCTAGTTCTACCAACTGTGAAATCTTGTATTGAATAGCGCCAATGTCATCCATATCTGTAAACGTTGGAATGCTTAAGCTAGGGACCAAATATTCCATAGGAAACAATGCTTCCAACATTTTGTCTAATTCAATCCTAACTTTTTGCTTATATTTGGGATTCATTTTGTAGGGTCTCTTCTTGACTGGCCTTGCATCTGGTTTCAGAGGGATCTTCATTTCTCCCATGGGCCCTTTAATGCCCCTCATGTCTGTGAAATTGGTTGGAAACAAGTCCTAATATTCATGTAGTAATTTTGTAATCTTATCAATAGTGGCATCATCCCATTAATCTCCAATGTTGGCCAACTTAGGTGCTTTCTCTGATCCAATATTAAATTTATTGATTTTAACTGGTTTTCCAATGAAATGTGGTTCAATCCTTGGTCCTTCTATGTCTCTTTGTCCTTTAGTTTCTGCGATGTTCACATTCCTAGGATCATCATCTTCATCAACATTGATATTTTAACAACCCTGTAATTTTTGAAGAGGTGCAGTCCATTCATCTTCTTCTTTCTCCAAACGGAGGTTAGGTGCCTCCTCAAAGACTTTCCATCTTACGACTTGTAAAGCCTATTCTACTGTGAGGTACTGAATTTCAAATAAAAATGTAGGCATAAAGTTCTGAGTCATACCGTACCAATCTGAAGTGGCGAGGCAAAATTCTGCTTGATGATATCAATTGATAGACGTAGTATCCAAAGTGTTAATGAACTTATGCACCCATTGTTCTTTAGTAATGTTTCTCCAAGGCTCCTCACAACTTCGCATATGGTCCTTCAGACAAATTTGACCTGTGTATTGATCTTCTTACCCTTCGACTTGGTATGAAAAGAACATTGTCATCAAAGTGAGACATTGTACCCACTCCATGATGTTCCTCTTGTGTGTTCCCCACCATCTTGCTAGTGTGGATTTCAAGGCTTCATCCAATGCCAATAGCCTTTGTTGTATTGGTACAATTCCTCAAATTCCAGTAAGATTTTTTCTAAATGGTTTAAACCATCAAATGTGGGAAGATTACTTACTTTTGTGCCAATACAATGAATTGCTCTACTCAATCTAGAACATCGTCATGTGGAGACTTCATACATCATGTTCTGCCAATTTTCTAATGCCTCTTCTGAATTTGATGAACATGCACTTTCAATTTGCCAGCTGAGATTTTTGTCTGTTGTACGATTAATGTAACCCTGTTGTCTTGCTGTCATCTTGTAAATGTTCTCTAACTCATATGTGTGGTCTTCTTCCCTGATAGGTTCTGTGTATCTGTTACCTTCATCTGGATCAAGAGGTGCGATGACTTTAAGACCATTACCCTCAAAGGTCATTCTTCTCTTCTTTAGGTCAACAACAGTCAAATTGTATAAAGCCCAATCAATTCCTAACAACACAAGATAATGATAGCTATCGTCAACAATCTCAATTACTTTGAAGTCTGCAAACGTCCTTACCCCGTCGATGTCCACATGGACATGCTCAAATCTTCCAAAGGGGATTATTGCCTGCTAATTAACCATCCTGAGCATGGTAGGAGAGTAAATCAACTTAGTTTTTCCCATCAGTTCCTAGGTCTGCTTTGTCATAACATTGACTTCTGATCCCAAGTCGAGGACCACATAATCTATGTCATAGTCCCCAATCTGAGCATTAATGTATATTTCCTTGTTTCTCCTTCTCTTTTTAGATACTTGATGTATTTCTTTATTCATCAGAGGATCTACCCTTCCTGTATCATATTGTCTGATCAAGTATTGTAGTTCTTGCACAACTCTTTCATCCTTAATCAAATTAATGAAAGCACATAAGAATTCCATAAGATTTCTTACCTCTTTTCGTTGCCTAGGCTAGGTAGACTGATCAAATTCTAGAGGCATTCCACATTCCCTTACTTCTGGTTGTGCCTTAGATGAAGAATCTTGTCCTTCTACAAATTATTTACTTTCTTCCTCAAAAATGTGCCTCTCTCTCCTTGGATCAAACAACTATGCCTTCTCTGCAGCTTTTCTGATCCCTTATCCTTCTGTAGTCTTTCCTGGAGTCACTCTATCTTCTCCTGTAATAATTCCTCCTTTAGTAATAACATCAAATCTGGGGTATTCAACATAAGGTTCTACTGATATTAATTGTACTTGTTAGTTTCCTCCTCATCTCTCCTAGAGTTTGGCCAACAATACTAGACAATCTTCGATGACTTGATCAAACGAGTTACAATAGTTGCAAGTGGTACAAGGGTTCTGACAATCCCTTGTCAAGTGTATTGGCTATGTGCAGTTATAATAGATGACATGTCCTCTACCTCGACCCATGCCTCCACCTCGTCCTCTACCTCTGAATCCACCGCGAGGGTTGAAGTTTCATCTTCCTTGGGAATTAAAATGTGTAGCATTTCCCTCTGGCTGCATCTCTCCTTGAATCCTATATGTATCCCTTGACCTTTCATGCAAGAGGTCATAAGCCCTACAGTCCTTCTCTTCATGCCACATAGATTTACAGAATGTGTAGTAAAGATTGGTAGGTGTCTGGACATATTTTTGCATGTAATAACATTCACCAAGGCAATGTCTATTTCTACATACCTCGCATCAGGGTAGAGTAACCATATTCAAAGGGATCTGGGATCCATATGCCAAGTATTAATTTAATAGGGGATAGTGCTCCTTTTCATGGCCCTCTGATTTACATCTGATACACCAGATGTCTTCTATTTTACATTTTCCCTTTTCTTTCTTCATATATTCAACCTGCAAAGATAAGCTAGTTAGCTGACTCAAAATTTGACTCATACCTAAGTTGAACTCTCCCATAGGGGTTCATGGTGATCTCTAGTGCCTCAGCCTATGAAGTGACCTTATGTTACATGAGAGGAAATCTGATGTGTGGAAAGAGAAAAGCAATGAACCATTCTTTATTTTGTTCACATGGAATCTGAAAACTCAACTGACCTATCAGAGTCTTAAACCTATGATCAAACTCCCAAATAGCTTCAGTTACATTTTGTTTGATTTCTTTCAGCTCTGTAATGCATTGTGACTCCAACTTAGGTTTCTTGAATTATGCACTCAACACAGTCTTGATATCATTCAGCAGTTTAGGTTGTCCAGGTCCTGAAACAAACTTCATATACCAGTTCAGAGCGCGATCCCTCAAGGTAGTGTTGAACTGAGTTCTCTTAGAATATTTTTCAGTGACTTTTTTGATACTCCATACAACTTCACATAAGAACTAGTGTTGATTAGGATCTTCAGATCCATCTCCTCTAAATATAGGTAACCTCATTTCATTTTCCATAGATATTCCTAGGTTTCTTGACTGATTATGTGCTAAACTGCTTGTAACAGTTCTCTGAGTGCTTTGATAACTCTAACTACTCTAGTTACTTGATTTTTCTAGAACAACATAAGGAGTAGCAGTACTTACTTCGATGGTAGGCGCAGTCCCTAAAGTTTCTGATTCTTCTCAGTGAGGTTCTTCAGTCTTCCCTTCCTCTTCCCTAGAGGACTCTGAGTACTCTTTGTTCAATAGCTCTTCTTCCTCTCCACTATAGAACCCTTCATCCTTTGCTAGTGGTTCATGATTCTTCTCAAATAGGTTCACCATAGGAACCCCTCTGAATGATCTCCCACTGCGCGTGTGTCCAACCTCTGTGTCACTATCACTGTCTTAATTCTTTAACATTAGCTTCATTGTATCTTCAAGATATTCTTCTCATGCAATAGCATCTTAATCCTCAACTTTAAAAAGTGTAGGAACTTTCCTCTAGGTCCCTTAAATAAGTACCTCTCTACTTGGTTGTATGACTCTACTCTGTCAATGGAAAACTCAGTAATGTACCCTCCAATAGTGCTATCAAACCAGTGATCTACCACTCTTGATACAACGTTATCAACTCTCTTGACCTTCTTGATCAACGTCAATGTCCAAACCACAGGTGGTATAGATCTAATTTCAAACTGGCTATTTGCTAATCTGGCTAACCACTCATATAGCTCTTTATGAAATACTCCAAAGAAACTATCATGTTTATGAGTAAAGATATACCTTCCCAACCAATCCTCTGTACTAATGCTAGGGTTATTGTTCTGAGCTTCGGCGAAGTCCCTTGTTCTTCTATCCACTTCTGAATCTCTGTCTTCGATGGAAACCACCTTGACATCCCCTCAAGAAGCTCCTGGTCCTGGAAATAGAACCATTTGTTGGCACAGGGGAAGACCCAGGGTTCAACTCTAACAGCGCACCAACAAACCCTAACTATTGGCCCTTTCGGAAACACCTGTGAAGAATATGCAGTCTCACCCGAAGTAGCAATAGGGGGTTGCGAGACACAAGTGTCTACAACTAGAGGAAATGCAAAGTGGATCCGGGGAAACAACACACAAAAATATAGTTATTATTTACCCCTCCTAAGCTTACTTCACAAGTTATATCTCTAATCTAAAACAATAATGAAATAACAACATATCAATTGACAAATAACACAACATCAATCACACAAAACAACAAGATATACATGGTTCACCCTCTCCCTAGGGCTATGTCCACAAAACTGTGTTTCCTGATATATTAAATGGAAAAATATAGTTCTATCTGCACACTTAGCTTGCAGATCTCTCTCTCTCTCCTTCTCTTTCTCTCCCCATCCTGTGCACCCAGCTGCAAGGTTGATCTTTACACCTAGCTGAAGATATTACAACACAAACTCAATATTACTCCCCACAATAGTAATTAACAATGAACAATAACAACAACAATAGTAATGACGAACCCCTCCCAGGTCCTCTTAGAACTTTATTTATACATTACATGGAAAAATTCTAGGTGTCAAAACCCTAGGTCCACTTGACCTACGTTTTCAGGGCTTCACCAGCCTGTTCTTCCTTCTTTCCTGCGCGGTGCTCCAAAGAATCCGTTGGTGGATTTTCCCTCTTGCTGAGTTGTCCATGATCCCTCTTCTTTGTTGATCTACCTTCCTTGATCTTCTCTTTCAACAACTCACTTTCCCTTACTTCTCTCCTTCTTTTTTGCTTCTTTGACCACTTCGGCCCATTCTCGGTTAATGTTCCTTCTGTGTAGATCATACTTCACTCTTCTTCCTTAATCTTCGCTTCCTCCCATAACCAAGGGCCAACATAAGGAAACTAATAAGACTACCTACAATATACAATATGATACAATAGTGAATGACATATCAAATACTATTCCTAAAATATATGTTGTGTTGGAGGATTGACAAGCGGACCATCAAGCATCAGTGGTGGAAGTTGATGGTATGATCACTAAGAAAGATATTTCTATTTTAATTGGCCTAGAATTTAGTCATATCTATGTAGGGATGATTTTAAGGATGGAAATTTATATTAAAATGTAGAAACATGGGCTAATATTACTAGTCCTTAATATGCAAAATGTAAAATGTTTGGCGATAGTTTTGTAAAAATATTCAAATTTATAAGTATTTTATATAGTTTCTATAAAATTTTAACAATTTGTAAGGTAAAATAACTTTTTTCTATGGAATTTGGGCGAATCAATTTTAGAAAAAATGGAAATTGGCGAATCTTTTTTTTGGGAAAAACCATGGAAATTGACCCATTTGCGAAATTTAGCCCCTAAAATCATCTATGTATCTATGTTGCACCTAATATTGTTGAGGCATGTATTCTTCAGAAAAGAAAGCATAAAAAACATTGGTTAGTTTAGTTGGTTACAAGAGTTCAGAGAAAGATCGACGAGTTGATACAATATTTCCTAGTGGAGATGAATGGACTTCCCACAAGGGTGAATTTGAATATTTTATTGTTAGGATCCTATGATTTCTTAATTGGACTAGTTAACAACACATAATGTAAAGTTGAACTACTACAATAATACCTTTGAATGCAAAAATGATAAAGGGAATCCAATTTTATTGAAAGGCACTCCAAGGTCCATCTCTATCAGACATATTTCATACAGCTAAAAAGGAGTTGCATAAAAGTTTGTCAGTTATATGTAGTTCATTTATTGGACCCAACAATAAACAAAGAGTCAAATTTTGAATTTAAGTATGTTTTTCTAGAGGACATACTTGGTTTACCTCCTAAGAGAGATATTGATTTCTCAATTGATCTTATTCCTAGTTTTGCACTTATATCAAGAGATCCATAGAGAATGAGTACATTTGAGTTAATGGAGCTAAAAATGAAAGTAAAATAATTGTTAGACAAAGGGTATATTATACCACGTGTGTCTCCTTGGGCAACACCAATATTGTTTTTGAAGAAAAAGGATAGTACTCTTAGACTATGAATTGATTACAAACAATTGAACAAAGTGACAGTGAAAAATAAGTACACTTTACCTTGAATCGATGATTTGTTTGATCAAGTATGAGGGGGAAAAGTATTTTTTAATATTTACTTGAGAGAAGGATATCATCAAATCGAGATTAAATATGAGGATATTCATAAGATACCTTTAGAACAAGGTATGATCATTATGAGTTCATGGTAGTACCATTTAAACTTAGCTATGCACTGTCCACCTTCATGTGTCTTATGCACAACATTTTTAGTAAATATCTGGATAAATTTGTATTAGTCTTTACCAATGCAATTCTTATCTACTCTAAATATGAGGAAGAACATGAGGAACATCTCATATTAATTTTGTAACTACTGAGAAAACATCAGTTGTATACCAAATTTAGTAAATGTGATTTCTATCAAAGACATATACAATACTTGGGACACATTATATCAGATCAAGGAATATTAGTTGATCTAGAAAAGATCAAGGCCATTATGAACTAGCCCACTCTGAATAATGTGACAGATGTAAGGTCATTTGTGGGATTGGCAGGATACTACAGAATATTCATAGAGGGATTTTCAAAAATTGGTTATCCCATAACCTCTTTTCAAAAGAAAGGAGTAAAGGTTGTGTGGTCTACCAAATGTGAAGAAACCTTTTAACAATTGAAGCATATTCTGACCAGTGCACCAATCCTAAAGATTTATGACCCAAGTAAAGACTTCATAGTGTGTATAGATGCATGTAAGGAAGGATTGGGTGGAGTTCTTATGAAAAATAATCATGTGATAAGTTATGAATCCAGGAAATTGAAGAAGAATGAAAGTAATTATGTTACCCATGATCTGGAACTTACATCCATAATACACGAATTAAATATGTGATGACATTACTTGATGGGTAGTTTTTTTATTTATGATGGAACATAGTGGATTAAGACATTTATTTGATTAGCCTCACTTGAATGCTAAATTGTTAACATTTATCAATGAGTATGAATTTGAAATTAGACAAATAAAGGGTAAAGAGAACAATGTAGAAAATGCACTCACTAGGAGTATGCAAGTTATACACTAGAAACTATCAGTACTTGTGCATCTGATATGAAATATAAAATAAGAGAAGCATTGTCTAAGGATGAGTATTTCCTACAAATAAGGGATGATTTATAGAAATATACACCAGAACAAAAATATGATGGCTATCAAATCACTGAATAAGGATTGATGATATATAAGGATACATTTTACATTCTTGATTCAATGGAGTTAAAGAAACTTATCCTAGATGAAATGCACAAGAAACCTTA
>JZKD02S2171636.1:242704-255803 GCA_000966675.3 Picea glauca
ACAATGAATGGTTCTCATTCATTTAAGAACTTAGGGACTTCGGGTATTTTATAGTGGTGAAACTCCCAAAGTACAAAACTCCCAGAGTGACGTAACTTGTTAATGTGGCACTGACTGAGTGGCTACCACATGTCACTTATATTTGTGATTTATGCATACCTGAAATGACAACTGCACTTTGACACTTGTCATCATCTAATTACGCCAAATGTCTTTGCTGACATGGATCTCCTCATGTGGCACATGTTCCTCTATGAGATATAACGATTGTCCTAACTCCTGAAATGTATCTCAGCTCGATGACTGAGAGTGACTTTAGAACGTTGGCCTTCGAGTGAACTCATATGTTTTGAATCCTTTTTCTCCAAAGTGGTTAGCGATGAAGTTGACCACTATTATGATCCAACTACCATCATGTATTGTCTAGATCCAATGGTACTCATTTACTTCAGGACTTAGGGGATCTGGTCTTCGTCTTTTCTTATCCTATCCTTCCACTTTATAGATCAGATGGTCAATATATCTTTTGAAGTGTTTCCTCAGATCAGACGACTTACATCTATTTCGAGACATTTGTGGCTTACTCTGTCCTTCCATTAAATATGATCTGATGGTCCTTATATCTCCTGATGTGTTCTTCATATCGGACAGTTCACATTTACTTTGGGATTTTGGCCTTCAGGTGATCTTACTTGTTCTCAACCTTTTTCTCCCAAAGTGGTCAGCATTGAAGTTGACCATTGTTACCTCGGCGCACTCTGAATAGATCGGAAGGTCCTCATTTACTTTGGGACTTCACATCGGATGGTCTTCGTCTTTGATTATCCTATATTTCCACTTAAATTGATCCAACAGTCGTTGTGGATTGAAGAACTGTAACTTGTGTGTGGTTTAATTCATCTCCCAAACTCCACAATTGAAGTTGTGCAATTTTTGGTGGGTCAACCACAATCATTGATCTTTGAATCAATGAGATCTGACGATCTAGAATAATTGCGGGATTGGAAGTAACGTATAGTTTAATTCTCCCTTCCCTCTCTGCAATCAATCCCTGCCCTTGATCTGGCGCTTGCATCTCCAACGGTCCTGGTTTTTCCTATGGGGATTTCGATCCTAACGACATTTCTACAATGCACTCTTCCTTCTGAGCTTTGATTAATGTCCTTGCTTATGATCTTGAATCTCTGCACATTGTTTGGCATTTTCATTCTCTACTAATTGTTATACTTTTGACATCAATGACAATTCATTAATGATAACTTATCAATGAAAATTCATCATAAAAACTTATCATCACATCACAATGACATTGACTGTTGACATCAATGACAACCTATTAAAGACAATATGTCCAACAATATCCCCCTTTGTCATTGAGGGAAACACACTAAATTCATACTCAAACTCCCCTTATGATGATGATTTTCTCTATGAAGTTACTCTCCCCCTTTGACATCAATGGAAAATGGTTGATCCCCTTATGATCAACCTCTGTCTGTCTACATTTTGTTGACCAAAATATGAACTTGGGTAACTCCCCTTACCAATATTCTCTCTCTGCCTATGACTACTCTCCCCCTTTGTTTCTGAAAGGGTATCTTTTTTCTGACAAGGTCTCTTCCCCTGTTAATTTAGTAACTTCTTATCTCAGTTGATTGGGATTTTTGTGTTCAAATAAGTATTTTTCTTGATACCAATTTTGTAGTGATACCCAATTGCAGTGATCAAGTATTTCAAAACTTAATCTAATTAATTTCTTATTTAATAACCAAAATACTCCTCCTAAGTTTTTATTGACTTTCCTTTGTCAAATAGAACAAGAGTATGAATCTTACCGATCTTTTTGATCTCCTTCTTATTCTTCTTTGATATTTCACATGAATATCAATTGAGGAATTATACCAATTGTGTTATCAATTGATCTTTGTTGAATGTTACTCCTTGAATTTCTCTGCTACCTTTATTTTTTCCTCTTCTTGTATTCTACAACTAACCCTACCAATGATTTTTCTTTTGACCACTAATCTATAGATAGTCAAGATTTTACCTATGTTATTTTAAAAACTCTTTGGCATAATCCCTTGATTTTGTAAAAACCAATTTAAACTTCTTTTTGTATTTTCTTTCTTTTGCTAACAACTTATGACATCATCATAATTTGATATTGTCCCATATTCCTTTATAGGTACTTCCTTTTCTTGAGCTTGATTTATTTCATATTGAATTTCACATTCTTTATTAGGACCTTCACCCATCATTTTCTTATTATTAATTTCTTCATTTTCAGGTGTAGTAACATCTTTCTTACTTTCTCCTTCAGATTTTCTTCTCCATATCTTTCTATGAGATATTTTACTTTTTGGATCTTCTCTTTCTAATTGTGTTTTTGGAGATTTGTCATATCCTTTCTTCTTCCAACATTTATTAAGTTTTGTCACTGACTTGAATGACTTATTCAAATATTGACTTTTTGTATTCTTGTAGTTTTGGGATTTGTGCCCAAACCTATCACAGTTGTAACATCTCATTGTATGACAAGATTTTGTTGTGTGCCCAACAAAATTACATCTCCAACGTCTAATTGAGTTTTTGGATTTTTTTTATCCTTCCTCTATTTTCTTCCAGTCCATTGCTTTATGGCCAAAACTATGACAAGAAAATCAATAGCCATTGAAGGTGTGTGCATTATTGTTTTTATTTTGTCTTGAGAGATCTGTCATCTGATTTTGTTTCTTATTGTATCCAAGACTAGTTTTGTCAACAATTGATCTTTGGCTCTTCCAAATATTATCTAAGATAGCTGAGCTATTTTGGAAATTGACAATCTTATTTGTCTTTTCATTCATCTGATTGATATTGACTATTTCTAACTTTAATATATGACATAATTCTTCCTTTTTAGTCAACTTAATCTTAAGCGCTTCTTCCACTTTTTTAGCATGTTCAAGATGAGTCTTTATATTGTTGACTATTTATTTTGTGTCATCCAAGACTTCTTTTCATTTAATAGTTTTGTCATATGTCTTCAATTCTTCCATATCTTTTGTTAGATCAAAAACTTTAGTTTTCAATTTTTTGATTTCTTCCTCGTATTCTAGCTGAATCCTTTTGAGGTTGATGGATTCTAATTCAAACAATTGGCACGATTCTTCCTTTTTAGTTATTTGGATCTTCTGAGCTTATTCCTTTTTCTTAGCTTCTTCAATTTGAGTCATTATATATGCATTAGTACTTTCATTTATATTTTTGAAATTGATGATTTCCAATTCCAACATGTGGTAAGACTTTTATTTCCTTGTTAACTAGATCTTTAGGTCTTCTTCACTTTCTTTAATTTCCTCAAGTTGAGTGTTTAGATTGTTAACTAATTCTTCTGATTATTTTAGTGCTTCTTTTCTTTTATTGTCACGTGTCTTTAATTCTTCCATCTCTTATGTTAGATTAGTAACTTTGGTTTTCAATCTTTTGATCTCCTTTTCTTTGTCTTCTAGTTGAACTCTATGTTCAAACTTTTCATGGTTAGATTGGTCTAACTGTTGAAGTAGAAACATATCCTTTTGTTGGAATTTCTCCAACTCTTCTAGAGTGCACATAGCTTTGGACTCAAGATGATCAAGAACATCCTTAGTAACTTCAATATATAGACCATTTCCTGGTTCCATACTAATCACTTCAAATATAGTTATAACATCAATCTTAAAAACTAATATTTTTTATTTAGTGAATAATTAGGTATTCCTCAATTCCTTGATGAGTTTGTCTTCTTCATTGTTAACTGGGCTTTGCATCAAATCCTGCATTTCATTCTGATTGGAAATGTATTTCTTTGTATTATGTTCTTCAAATTGATTGCAATTTTTCTTTTCTTTATCTTCATCCTTATCTTGATAAGAATTCTCTTCCTTTGAGTTTTGTTCATTATTCTGGTAGGAATCCTCTTCATTAGAGTCTTTTTCCTTATACTGACATGAATCCTTTTTATCTTATTCTTGTTCCTCACTTTGATAGGATTTCTCTTCTTCTTGTGTTTTATTCTGATAACAATTTTCTAGTTGGAGCCATAATTCTTTAGCATATTTGTAGTGTCTCATCTTTTCTTTGACTTGGTCTGACAATCCATCCTAGATTGCTTTTAAAGCTACTGTATTATTTCTTCTAGCTTCCTTCACAGTTTTTGTTTTTCTCTTAGAAGTAGTTAAGTGTCAGGGCTTACTTACTACTGAATCCCAAACTCCATATCCTCTTGAATTCAAATATCTTTTCATATTTTCCCTCCATGATGAATAATTTGTTCTATCAAATAAGGGAGCTTCATTTGTGGAGATAACAATTTGTCCACCCATTTCTTCTAAATTTACCTTCAGTGTTTAAATTGTGCTGAAGGAACCTTTCTCTGATACCAATTGTTGAAATGGATACTTGACACTAAGAGTGGGGGGTGAATCGGTGTCAAAAAACTTTGGACAATTTTCCAGTTTTCACAAACTAACTGAACAACAAATATTTATTTCATTTTCTCAATCAATATATATAAAAGAATAAATACTTTATTTATTTATTTAACTTGAATGAATACATAAGATCAATCTTTGAATTTCATCTTCAAACAATTATGAGAGACCCAACTCTYGGTTACAAGATCCAAATTGTAGTTCTCAGATCCAACTGAGAAATGAGGAATCCAACCCTCATAACAAGTCCCAACTTGTTGATCTCAGATCCAACTGAGATGTGAGGAATCCAATCCTCATACAAAACCCAGCTTGTAAACAGGCACCAACCTCATATAAAGAACCTTCATTCAATCCATTATATATAAATATATATACTTCAACAAATTCAACTACACATCTTCTCACCATTCCTTCTTGTTTATCTAGTCTTCCAACTGGTGTGAATTTGAATCATTGTGTCTTTTGATATTTGAACCATTGTACCTTTTCATTTAAATGATAATATTAATCTTTAATTAATATCATTTTTTCTTTTATCCTTTATTCATAATGCTCTTGAATTAACTCTCTTTTATTCATGATTGTGTGTCGGTTCTTTTGTCTTCATGAGTTGATCACAGACATGGATCGACTCATTATACTCATGCTTCTGTTGTGTTCTCAGTTCACAAAAATATCATATTTTGATCTTTTATCAATTCTCTGTATTATTCTAGTGTTAGCTCTCTGTCAAATTAAATCTTTATGAGGAGATTCCTTCAAACCATTTACATATGACCATATTCACAAAACCACGGGTTTATTGATTTGAGTGTTGCCTCTTATTTTTCCCTTTTTTTCTTTATTCCATACAACCGCAGGTGGTGACTATGCGCTAAGCTAAAGAATTTCTTGATCACTTGTCAAGATCGACGATCACATTTTAATGTCACGATGAGTTGGACAGTTCTAATTTAGTTTGTAACTTCGGATATTCATGGCTCCTAAGTTCTGGAGTAGCAATTCCTCTGAAGTGATTACCTATCAAATGAGTCATAAAGCGGTGTTGACCACTTGTTGTCGGTTAACACCTCTACTTACGCTATCCTTCCACTATACTTAATCATCGATTGAGAAGTCTCCAAAATTAGATCAACGGTTAACGTTGACTTCGACCTTTAGCGCTTCGGGTGATTTCTCCTTCACATTCCTTCAATATTCTGGAGTTCATTTCACTGAAGTAGATTGGACGATTGGATTTTATTCACACAATGAATAGTTCTCGTTCATTTTGAAACTTTGGGACTTCAGGTATTTACTAGTGGTGAAACTCTCAAAGTACAAAACTCCCGGAGTGACATAACTTGCTGATGTCACTTGTTGATGTGGCACTAACCGAGTGGATACCACATGTCACTTAGATTCGTGAGTTACACATATGTGAAATTCCAACTACACTTTGACACTTTTCATCATCTGATTGCGCCACATGTCCTTGTTGACACGGATCTCCTCATGTGGCACATGTTCTTCTCCTAGATCTAATGGTTGTACTAACTCCCAAAATGTATCTCAGATCGACAACTGAGAGTGACTTCGGAACTTCGGCCTTCGGGTGAACTCATATGTTCTTAATCCTTTTTCTCCAAAGTGGTTAGCACCAAAGTGGACCATTATTTTGATCCAACAACCATCATGTATTTTCCATATCTGATGGTCCTCATTTACTTCGGGACTTTGAGGCTCTGACCTTCATTTTTTCTTATCCTATCCTTCCACTTTATAGATCGGACGATCAAGATATCTTCCGAAGTGTTTCCTCAGATCAGACGAATTATGTCTATTTCGGGACTTTTGTGGCTTACTCTGTCCTTCCATTAAACATGATCTGACGGTCCTAATATCTCTTGATGTGTTCTTCATATCGGACGGTTCACATTTACTTCAGGATTTTGGACTTCGGGTGATATTACTTGTTCTGAACCCTTTTCTCCCGAAGTGGTCAGTGCCAAATTTGACCACTGCTACATTGACACGCTTTGAATAGATCGGGTGGTCCTCATTTACTTCGAGACTTCATATCAGACGGTCCTCATTTACTTCAAGTTTTCATATCGGAAGGTCTTCATTTACTTCAAGACTTCGTATCAGACATTCTTCATCTTTTATTATCCTATCTTTCCACTTAACGTGATCCAATGCTCGATGGGGATTGCAGAACCGTAACTTGAGTGTGGTTTAATTCATTGGCCAAAATATGCAGTTGAAGTTGTGCCATTGTTGGTGGGTCAAACACAGTCATCAATATTTGAATCAATGAGATATGACGATCTAGAATAATTGTGGGATTGGAAATAATGTATATTTTGATTCTCCCTTCATTCTCCGCAATCAATCCCTGCCCTTGATTTGATGCTTGCATATCTAATGGTCCTGGTTTGTCCTGTGGGATTTCGATCTCGACGACATTTATACAATGCACTCTTCCTTCTGAGCTTTGATTAATGTCTGTGCTTATGAGCTTGAATCTCTACATATTGTTTGACATTTTCATTCTCTTCTAACTTTTATATTGTTGACATCAATGACAATTCATTAATGATAACTTATCAATGGCAATTCATCATAACAAATTATCATCACATCACAATGACATCGAATGTTGACATCAATGACAACATATTAAAGACAATATGTTCAACAGGTAGAACCAAGGGAGAGTTCCAACCAGAACCCATGTGCATACTAGACAAGAAAGTAAAAATGCTCTGGAATTAAGCCATCACTAAGGTAAAAGTGAAATGGAAGTACTTTGGGCCAAATGAGGCCACTTGGAAGATGGAGGATGCCATGAGAGAGGCATATCCATATCTATTTTCATCATAGACATTGATGCAAAAAAGAAACACCAAGGATGGTGTTATTCCAAGGGGGAGGGGATGTACTATCCCAATTTTTACTCCTTGAAATATTTGTAATTAATTTTTTAAATACTTTGCATGGATATTTTATTTTCTACTACATTAACACAATGGGGTAGATATACTGTGGAGCTAAGAATTTTGTAATATTTTTATTTTTACAGTTAATAAAAAATAAAATCAAGACCAATTGATCTTGATTTCCTAAAGGGGATATGATACCACAAGAGTGGAAGGGTGAGGGGGTGTAAGAGGTGTTTACACCTAAAAACATCTACCATATATTACATTGAACCTTCATCAATTCAAAAATATGATTTTCAAAGTTAAAATAGGTTAATAGGGGTGTAGGAAACAATTTCCTCAACCTAAGCCATTGTTTCCTAAAAACTAGCAAGTGGTCTCCCATACATTCTTAGAACTAGGAAAGAAGTTGAATTGGAATTTTGTTTCCATTAGGAATGCATGAGAAATTTGAATGGGAACGAGGATGATATTGGGAAAAAAGGGGAAAATAAGAGTTTTATAGGTTAGACAGTTGAAAAAGTGAGTCAATTCCATGAGAAAACAAAGAATCCATGAAAGGAATCTTTTATACCTAGAAACCCTTCCAAGAAACCAAGGGGATTATACAAAATCTTGAGATATCATCCTAGACCTTTTTATGCACATGCTGAAAATCATTGAAGGGAGTATTTTATAAGGCATTGTGTGACAGAGAAGGAGGTACTCCTTGTGTTGTGTGGGGCAAGTAATGTGGGTGCCTAAGAGTTGCTTTGTCCTCAAGAAGCTTAGCAGTAAAAATCACTTCATTTAGACTTGTTTAGTTTGAAAATCAGAGTTTTATTTCCCTACTTCATTCTTGTGGTATCATAGCTTGGCTAGGGGGTGGTGTCCACGATGGATTACCTATAGTTGGGTGGAAATCTCTCACTCAACTATATATATATATGGTTGTGAGAGAAAATGTATGTAGATCACTATTTTGTATTTGTTATTGTCACTCATAGTTGAATTTCATGTACATATTTGACATGTTATAGGGTTTTTAATTAACATTTCTCAAAGAATTAAAATAGTTATGTTTTCATGTATAAAAATAGCTAAACTCTCCCGAGTAATAATGACTAGTAATTGAAAACTCTTAACACCTAAACTTATTTTTTTTAATCTTCATTCAAGTGTTCATGATTTAATATTTAGGTGTTAACATCAAATCAGTTTTTAGGTCCTTCCATATCACCTTTGTTGTGATGCATCTTTCCATATTGCTACCCAGGGATCATTCTTCTATTATTTATGAAACATAAGTTTACAAATTCTCAACTAATTTTATACACTACAATATCTATGTTGAATATGAACTTGCTAAGCCTTTCATTTGTCTTTGAAATGCTCTATCTGTTGTAAGTTTTAGGACCAATTCATACCAAATTATTTTCTATCAGGCACTTTCCCATTGCTTCACGTGGAATAATATTTAAAATGCTATGGTCCATTAAAATTTTCTTGGAAAATGGAGCTCAATTTCTACTAAAATGGGTGCAATACTTTCGAATGTTATACTAGTTGCTCCCTTTTGTTTCCTTTGAGGCTCTTTATGATGTTGTAATATCTCCTTTAGAAACGAGTTTTATTGTGCATCTATCTATGTCTATGTTCCATACCAATTGAATAGCCTGGTTTCTATTATAGAGGTAACCACTGATTTGAGGAAAAAAATTTCTTTTACTGTCCTGTGAATTCTATTTAGAATACCACTTCCAAATTTCGACCAAATTCTATTGGTTGGTGCAATTACTAATTAATAACATTGTTCCATTTTTTGTTTTATAGATCATAAAAAAAAATCTATGATCTTGTGGAACATGTAATCAGTTTTAGCTATCTAGAATTGCAAATGAGGTTAACTGTACTATGCAATTTGAGCACACCACCTTATCTTTAATACCCAATTTGTTTTATTCTAGCATTGATGTGATTACCGAGATTTTTGATAGGCCCACATATATTTATGCAATTTGAGCACACCACCTTATCTTTAATACCCAATTTGTTTTATTCGGGCATTGATGTGATTACTGAGATTTTTGATAGGCCCACATATATTTTTCTTTAGGATTGCAAGAACTTATCTAATGATGATCTCAAATCATTGAAAATTTGGAAGAATATACAATAATTTCACTTAAATGGTATTTTCAAATTCACTTCATTTGGTTTGTCAAAATAGGCAAGAAGCGTCCAATTCTTCTCAATGTCTCATTTAAGATTCACGATTCCATCAGCATTTTTGGTTTCCCTTAGGTTTCTAGCTACCCACTGCCTCCATATGCACATATTTCCTTTGAGGTTTGAACATGGAAACTTGTGGGAGTTATCAGGGTTGTCAACTCTCATTGCATTACATATTGATCCTTATATTGTCCTATTGATGTGCACAAGAGGATCATTTTTAAGTTTTATTTATTTTCTAGACTAAGAATTGGATTTCAGTGCACCCAATATATCCAAACTGGTAAGATAATTTTGTGGTTTTAATTTTAGTGGACCTACTCATTATATCCCTATAGATTCCCTTCTAAATTTATCTAAACAAAATTTTCTAATTTCAATTTCCATGTAACCACATTGTTTCTACAGCTTTATAATATAATTAATGATTTTCATAGTGTGTTTTATGTGGAGTACACATATTCTTCCATGTGCTAGTTGGATATCTATAAACATAATTTATCCCGACAATTACACAACGATGGGAAAATCCCACGAAAAATTATAGTCCCTTGTTTTCCTATGGAGACGTTGCTTACATGATTCAATGTACATTTTCCATATATTAAGCTTGTCAATATATCATACAATATGTTATCACATCTACATTTTACAACCACCAAAATGTCAACATTCTAGTAATCATGTTTACCATTCGATTTTTGATTACCAAATTTAACCATAATTTTTCATAGTTTGACGAAAACAAAAACAAAAAAAGATTGGGTTTCCCATGATCTACAATTTACCAATGAGGTTGATGATAGAATTTTTATTGGTTCATATGTGCACATGCTTCAACAACTAATTGATAAGCATAAGTGTACAAGGGTATTCATTAGTAAGCTACATTTAAGAGGTACAAGTTTGCTTATGGATATCGTACTTTTGACACATTCTAGTTTTGATTCCATAATTAGAATAAATCCTGAGGTTAATTTCCAATCATTAAACCTTTTGTAATTCAATAACCAGAGTCAAAATTGAAAGGGGATGATAGATGAAGTGTCCAACTAAAGTTCCAAAGACATGGCTATTTATATAAAAATAGATAATGTTGAAGGTATTGCAAAGAGAAACATGTTCACTTGATGATGGACATTTTGAATGAATTTCTTGTCTTGGATTGTTTCCATGACAAACTTTATAATATATAAATTGAAAATGAAAATGAGATGGAAATTAATGATTATTATGTATTTATATTTATGGGGATATTACAACTCACCACAAAAATTACACCTATAATGGGTTATAGAGGTTTCAGGTTGCACGTGGTTAGGCCTAGTTAGTGTTTGGGGATAAAGAATGCCTAGGATCTATTGTCAACAAATACTCAAAGGAAATCATATTATTGTTCATGTATTTGGTAATTTGTATCATATTCGCAATGTTTATTTTATGATTTAAATTATCAAAGGGAAAACCAATCCTAAGGTTCTTCTCTTCTATATCCAGTGGGTTTGCCGGTTAACCCTAAGAAGGGTCACATTCTTTTCTTCCAACCTGTTTCAATATATATGAGACAAATGGTTATAATAATCAAACAGAGTTACTTTCTGGGTTGGATGAACCTAGGGAGTTTTATTGCATAACTTCATAAACATAAGATTAAACATATTAATGGAGTCATCTCTTGTATAAGATAAGTTATAAAAACTCATGTATTCAGTGGGGTATTCCATATGTCCACAGGTGGATTTAAACTAGTAAACCAATTCAAAACATGTTGAAATGATTTTATTAACGAAAAAAATGGCAACAACCTACCTTCCAAAGAATTAACGAAAAGTCTCATGCGTGTGTTATTATCATGAGTGCCCAAAATCATCACATGCATTCGCGAAGGAAACTAAATGTTCATTGGTAGTATTAATTCCATTACCAAAAAAAAAAAAGTAATCATTAAATTTTGGCAAGGGATTAGTAGTTAGTGCAATATTTAGAGGCGAAGATACATGTCGTAGAGTGGCATCATCATCCACCTCAAACTCAAAAGTGAAAAGCTTCTTAATCACCTTTTAAGGATTATTAGAGATTGGACTAGGATTGAGCTAATTGAACATGTTGTAAATAGTGGTAGATATAGAAGACGAAGCACTAATAGAATAAATAGTTGAATGGTTGTGAGATGGAGAAGTCAAGTTTGTCACTAAATGGGTTTTGGAAAAAAATAAAAAAAAATGGTCACAATCTTCTTAAACTACCTTAAAATATATCTTATTTGTTTGATCTTAGTAATAGACTAAAAATTAGGAGCTTCACCTTGAATTACTTAAGATTTCCTCTAAAAAGTGAACATACACCAAAGTGACATAAGGAGAATATTAATAGAAACTAAGGATTTCCATCCCTAATACAATCATTGTGTATGTTGATGGTGGAATTTGCAATCTCAACAAAACTCAAAACACACTTATATTGTTCTCAAGAGGAAAAATAAGAATGGAACATGGCTTATTAGTTAATCCTTAAACTTACTAACTACAAGGTTAAGTTAATTAGTTAGTTGAGTTAGCAGAGCCTGTCCATCTTAAGAGTACTACGTCTCCTTAAATTTGTACAAATTAATTTTAGAAATAGTCCTTAAGCTAATGATTTATTTCATCCTTTAATTAATATTAGATTTTCTATTTAGAATTTAAATAAAGATTATTCTACTAAATTAAGAAGATAAATTACATATACAAAACATAACCAGTTTCCAAAGTAAATTCTACAATTATGAAAAAAATAAGTGTCAATCCAAATTAAATTCTAAAGAATCTGCAGGAAATTAAAAATAAACAATTGAATCTAAATAAAAATTATTTACTACAATATACAAGGATTGGTATTAAGAAAAATAAATGAAACATGATTTTGAAGAAAAGAAAAAAGATAAAAATATAATATTGTATATGGAGAAAAATTAGAAATATAATTTTGTAAGGATGAAATATCAATATAGCTAATATAACTAAGTGGTAACTCATCAAGTTGTACAATCAAATCGGATCCCAGTGAAAAGATGTGTATGAAACCATGCATCTTTCACAAACATAAATATACAACAACAAAAGCCTCAAACAATGAAAACTATTTTTGAAGTATTATACACCTAGTTTGTTTGGAAGAGATCTAAAATCATGGCTACATTAGTCTCAAATATATGATAGAAAACATAACTCATGAAATCAAAAAAATGAATATACCTTTAGAAGATGGTAGAACTCATTTTCACCATAATGTTGCACACCTAAAGTAAGCCATCCTACTATTATAGATTGTTGTTAGGTAAATTAGAATTTAAAATGACATGGATGTTTAATTGTGGAAGAACACAAGTATACCTACTCTTTTCTCGTCCCCGTGTTTAGGTCTCCTCTCCTTTTATAAAGGGATAGACTAGTAGGTGAAGAGTCACAACTTCCCTTGAATTTCCTCTAGAAATTGAAAATTTCATTAGCTTTTGGATGGCTGAAATTTGGA
>JZKD02S2171636.1:270336-285117 GCA_000966675.3 Picea glauca
TAAAAGGAGGTTGCCCCCTCGAAGAGGCTTATTATCTGAAATTATCTCTTTTTCAAGGCGTTGAGTACTTTTTCTGAGGTTTTTCTATGCTATATTGGTATTTGGTTCTTAACATGAATGGTGGGAGAATAAATTTACCAATTATATTAAAAAAATGTGAAAAAATAAACCCATTGATTCTATCTAAAGCATGTACCTATATCTTTTCAGATATGCACAAACGATTACTAGAATCCATTCCAGAAGCATTGTACGAATATCCCAATCAATCTAATGTGCAGACTCACTCCTGATGAGAATTAATGAAAAAAATCATAAACAGAGGAAGAAAAAACATGAACGAGTGGTTTGAAAAGATCATGTGTGATTACATCGAAGAACTAGTGACTAAAGATAGAGATTTAGTCGAAACCATCAAAAACAAATTCTACATAGAATTGCACAATGTGTTCCTTTGCATCATCCCATCCTTGCTTCATAAGTTCCTTTTATACAAGGGATTCAGGGACATTGTCGAATACTGGCGCTTTTTGAAAAATCTTCTTCCAAATTTCAATTGGCAAGAAAAATAAGAAGAGATGGAAGAATTTATGGAGTCCAATTGCAAAGATACAAGTGAAACTTGGGATTATTTTTTGAAGAAATGAAATCATCTTGAATGATTAAAATTGGAAACTGTGAATATGTTGGGATATCAATGGGGGTTTGTACAATATGTGAGATGATATAAGTCAAGTCGAGCACACCCAAGTCAAAAATTTATGAATTCAGGAGGAAGATAATTGAATCAAGTGAGAAGTTTGCATATCGAATGCGAACCGATAAGCCTTCAATAGATATTCAAAAATTGGAGCGGGATGAGAGGAAAAAGAGGAAAGAATAATTACAAAATGAAAGGGATCCCTGAAATTCACATAGGAAACCTACCCATGCATGGAAGATCATTGGAGAATCCCTTGAGAGCACCTTGATGGCTCCTAGCAGGAGTAAAAACTTGCAAGTTAGTATGGTAGTCGGTGGCACCCATAAAGTAGTTTACCAAATCAATAGTATGGATATCGATGATTCAAGACCTGCTATTCGACCTTCTCCCATAAGCATTCCCAGCCCACAGATTGCATACTTCCTCTGTCAAAGAATTCATGTGGATACTCAATCCCCAAAGGTGTGGTTCTGAACTGATAATGATGGTCAAATAAAATATACATTGTTAATTAAAGCACAAGAAATCATCCAAAATTGACCAAAGGACATACTCCTCCATATAAGAGATCTCACAGACTCCACATATAAAAAAACAAATCAATGCAACCCCATAGAGGATGATTCATGGAATATATAGAAAAATGTTTTTAGACAGATGATCTAATCCCAAGAAAAGGACAAACAAATTAGCAATTGAATACAATCCAATTGAACAACAACAACTAATTGTATTGGTCGAGTCAAATATTCAGATTTCGACTCTAGAAAGTAATACCACATCAAATTTCCACTCGACTTAGAACCAAAATATTGAAATAGTTCCATCCTCGAAAAACTTCAAGAAAAGAACAATGGGCCTTGATCATATCCCCATCTATGAAGGTGATGAAGATCCCAAACGAAATTGGTTCATTTGCGAGATATTCTAGAATGTAGTTGATACAACCAACGAGGATAAAGAAATTACACAATTTGGTGTTTCACTTAGAGACAGAACCCTTACCTGGTTGAGTAATTTCACAGATAGTCAATAACGCTCAAAGGCAGAAGTAAAGCAGAATTTGCTCACTTTTCAAAACACAAGGTATAATCCACTTGGTCGTGCAGAAACTAAAAGAAATAAAATAGATTCGAGGTGAAACCGTACGTGAATATGATAAAATATTCAAAGGTATTTTAAGTCAGATTCCTTATGTAATTGAAGAAAAATTTCTTGTACAATGGTGTGTGGAAGGTGTGTTACAAAAATCAGAGGACCATTATGTATGTATGGCATTCATTCGTGTGAAGATGCACTAAAAAATCCAAGTGCATAAAAATGGATGATGAAGGAACATCGACATTATCAATAATTGAGAAATGATTGGAAGAAAAACTCACAAAATTGCAATAGTCAATTAAAAATATGTTAGTTTCTTGAAAAAAACTTGGGTGCACAATCTATTCTAGTGAAGGACACATAAAAGAATACTATAAATCCAATGATGCATTGGATCCAACAGTCTGATGAATTCAAATTGAAATGTTCTATGACATCTATGAAGGCATAAAAATTATGCGATAAGATATTTCCCACATAATATAAGGAATTCTCGACCAAAATGGTGACACATATGTGAGTAAAACAATCATTTAATGTAAGAATGTTGGTTGAATGAAAAAAATAGAACAAACATCCATTTAGTATACCATACACAAACGTTCAACCAGAATGTCAACCAAGGAAATGTAAATGGCTACATAAGTTGAGGTCGTGGGGGTTATCAAGGCTGAGGTAGAAGAGGAAGATGATCATTTGGTAGAGGACGTAGTTTTTTTCATTACTATTGTGTTAACTATTGGAAGGAATACCACATAAGCCTTGACTGCTCAATAAAGGACATAAATGATCTCAAATTTTGTAGCATATGCATAGTGGGGGATCACTCCCATGAAGACTGTCAAATTGTATTAGATAAAGTAATGAATAAGCGTAATGTGAACCTCTTTCATACAGTGCCAAAGAAATACATCTAAAATTCAAAAAAACTTTATGTAGTAACACGATCAGGAGTTGGTGAAGACATTTAACTAGAACCTCCAAGTCAAAAAAGGGGAGGTCGAAATGCATATCCCAACCTAGAGCACGAAGAAATAATAATGCAGGAAGAAATGAAATTATTAAAAAAAACCGAACAACACAAAGTAAATGGAAATAAGGGTGAATGTGTAAACGTTTGAGACAATACGCTAGATGAATTTCTCCAATTACTAAAAGAAAAACAGTCGATAATTCGCCTGATTGACTTGTTGAGCATCCTAAGCAAATACAAAGAATATTAAGGACCAGTCAAAAGTCTTAGAAAGTTATATTGGGAAATAAATACAAATGAATTTGATCCAAAAGTCAACCTATAAATTGAGAGAAATACTATCAAACAATTCATAGTCGACTTTGAAACCCAAGTAAATATACTCCCCAGAGAAACATGGGTTTGACTCGAGAAATCCCTACTTCAACCAATAATAAATTTTTAAAACTAGCAGATCATAGGTTCATTGAACCAATTGTCACACTTAAAAGTGTCATAAAATCTATAATGGGAATCCCAACAAGAGTCTACTTCGAAGTGATTAATCTGGTCAAAGGCATCCCTGCTTACCCTGCATTAGTCGGGAGACCATGGGGTCGAAACATGAGGGCCACAATCTCCCTCGAAAGGGATATAATTAAATTGAAATGTAGTTGTTACGCATCAAATTTCTACACCTAGGTACCTCTCCCTAAGTGTTTCAAGTGTCGTAAAAGTGTCATATGCACCTTGCTAAAGTTGCATACACCTAAACACCATGAAATAACATATTTCACAATCCCTAGTCAAGGTGGAGGAGAAATATATTATATGAAGGTCAAAATACTATGTGCACATGAATTATTATTAATATTCATGAAAAGAAAATTAATTTAGTGTGAGAATCCACCTCACATTTGGTTTCCTATTTTTAAGGGGAGGTTGAGGATATCATGGATGGTTGAAATATTTCCTCCTTAAAATCCTTGAGAGATATTTCCTCCCTAAAATCCTTAAGAGATATTTTCTCCCTAAGTATCTTGGAGATCCCATTTTACTGGATCTGATGAGTGATCCTCTCCATGGTGGTTAAACCTCAAAGTCCTATATAATGAAGGCTTTCCATGGAGAAGGAAGGAAGATTAGAGGTATCAAACTTATGATCTTGAGAGGCAGATTAGAGTTATCAAACTTATGATCTTGAGAGGAATATTTGAGGTATCAAACTTATGATCTTGGGAGAAATATTTTGGATATCAAACCTATGATCTTGGGAGCATCGTGCAAGGGCTGGATGAGGAGATCTTGGAGAGGCTGTTGCAACTGCATACAGATTGTAAGTGTCTTTTTAATGTTTTCATTAATATATGCTTGGCCTATTTCCTTCTAGTTTATGTATCTTTACATATGCTTGTATATTATGGATGAATTTGGTTTAAACTAATCTTGGTATAGTAGGAAGTATTTGTTTTTCTTCGATGTCCATTGCATTGTAGGTATCGTGTCATGCTAAGGATCTTGGAGATCGAGTTAAGATTGGATTAAGCAAGGAAAAGCTTCAAAACAAGGTACATCATACCTTTTCTCTCTCTCTCTCTATCTTTCTTTTTATTAGCTTAACTATATTTAAAAGAATGTTAGTGTCCATTTGCATGTTTTTGTCTCGGTATTAGGGGTCTAGAATCCAAGGGAAGATCTACCTGTCCATGGGGGATTTTTATATAACAAAAATTGGCAAATCCATTGGGGATCCTTCCTCAATTTCCAGTTACTTTTGGAGGAAAAACAGTCTACGTCGATGTGATGGTAGTTCACGACCCCTTGGACTTTAACCTGCTCCTTGGGCGAGATTATGTCTACATTACGATAACTTTTTTGTCCACTCTCTTTCAAGTGACGTGTTTCCCTCACAATGAAAACATAGTAATGATCGACCAACTTTCATTCATTGACCCTCATCTGATGGTCAACCATCCACCTTCCCTTAACGGTCTGTACATGCCGACGATGTCCGCCCCGCTGCAGGTCAATTATGTAACAACCTGCCCCATACATTCAATCACACACAAGAGGGAATATCTCCCTTCTCCTGACTTAGATCCGGTAGTTGACATGGTCATCTCTTCGATAGGTCTATTAGAGCCAGATATCCCTACCCTTATCGAGGTCGTCGACATGTATTCCTTCTAGTGTGATTTTCTTCCATCTATCAAAGATCTCCTGGAAGCCATAACTGACATTTGTCCTTTGACTTGTATTCCTTTCAGAGCATTGTCATGTTGGAAGCCATGATCAAGGAGAGGTTACGAGCATATTTGTTTCTTCTATGTGGCAAGCTCGTTAAAAAATGAAACAGAGGTTTCGAGCATAGTTTTCCTCTCTGTGGAAAGTTCATTAAAAAATGAAACATAAATCTAGGGATTGAACCGAGAGCCACGAGCATAGTTTTTTCTTCTCTGTTGCAAGCTCATTAAAAAATGAAATAGGGGTCATGAGCATAGTTTTTCCTTCTCTATGGCCAGATCGTTAAATAATGAAACAAAAGCTTTGAGCATAGTTTTTCTTCTTTGTGGAAAGATCGTTAAAAAATGAAACAAAAGTTATGTGCATAGTTTTTCTTCATGTGGCAAGCTCGTTAAAAAATGAAACAAAGGTCTTGAGCATAGTTGTTTTCCTGTGTCAAGCTCATTAAAAATGAAACAATCACCTCTCCTAACAAGTTGATTATTTCACTAGATCTCGTAGATGTCGAGTCAATTCTTTCGTTAGGTCTTTTATTTGAACTTTCATTTACTCCGCCCTTATACTTTTTCTCCATCTAGTATAGAAATTGGTGACAACCTCAAAGTATGTGAATGAAATGAAGCTTGTGAGGGCATGTCTCCAGCCTTTGATTATCATTCTAGAGTAAAGCCACTAGATTTTCAAGCTGGGGGCAGAGTACCAACCATCCATGGGTATCCCTACTTTTGGAAATTACGTTGGGAATTTACAAGCATAAGTTTAATTTTGTTTCAAGCTTGTGTAAAAATGAAATCAATAATGAGCTTATTATTTGTTCTTTCTAGCACTCACAAATACATGAGAATGTAACCAAGTAGACTTTTATAAATTTTTCAGACTCCTAAAGGTTATGTGAAAAAGGAAAACCCCTGGAGTCATCTTTAAGATCTTTTCAGACTCTCTAAAGATGAAAAGATTGTCGAGTGATATTGCTTCCTTTAACACTCATTAAAAGGTTTGAAAGGGAATCTTTTGAGTGGTATTTTATCTCTTTTTCAGCCTCATGAGACTAAAATTACGAAAAAGGACAACCCCGGTGTCACCTTTCAATTCTTTTCAGATTCTCTAAACATGAAAAACCACCAAATTTTCCTTCTCTGGACTCGCTAAACTACACATTGAAGGAACCATATGGGAACGAACCATTACTTATTATAGTTCATTAAATAAAGGAACTCACCAGAGGTGAGTTATATCGATCATGTGTTATCCTCCTTGAGCTCGTTAAATTAAAAATAGGTACTCATCTATCTAGGTGGGGGGGTAAATTGAAGGAAGTGGGTGAAGTTTTTTGGGAATCCTCTATGGAAGCTATTGTCGCCCTTGAACATGTCACCTTTTTTCATGTCATCTTACAGTTGGGTAATCTTCTTGTCTCTGAGTCATACCAATTCCATGTGTCTCCATACGTTTTCATCCAATCAAAGAGTTCTCTTATTGTTGTCACATTACATTATTGGTACTCGTCGAGTCAATGTTGCTAAGTCAGTTGTTGTTCCTCATCATGTTCAAGGGAAGTTTCACTTCAAACCATCCATATACAACATTTCCCGTCTCCATTTCCCATGTCATTCCATACTCATTTGATTCACCATATCACATCACTTTCCTGAGTTAGTTTTGTGTCGATGACGGGGGATACATCAAGGCCCTCCTTCGATGTGTCTTTTCATGTCGACTTCAACACATCATCCAGGAATTAGAATTAGAAACAAGTTACTACCTTGGGAACTGGATGCCTCAATGGAAGGCCTCCTCACTTTCGATAGTAGGTTTACATCATTGACCTCCAATCGGATGATTCCATGAATGTTCAATGTCATCTCATTTATTCACATTCGTTGGAATGTACTAGGGTATCTTTAGAGTCATTGACATCATTGGTGATTTCCCTCGCACTTGTTAACGATATACATCAATGAACGATAATCAAGTGTTTTCTACCATGTTCGACATCAAAACATCTATTCACATGGCTAGATTCATACCACATCAGGATTGGGATGAAAACCTTGCGTTGAGCATTCACTCTGATATCTTCTTTGCCCAGGATACCAAAGGATATCATTTAAGCATGTTGATATATATATTGTCACATATATCCACATTGTATTGATATGTGTCTATGTTTTATCATCTTGTAGCTTCATTGTGTATTTTTCATGGCAACGATCAGTACATGTCATGGAGGTATGGATCCACATTTTATTTTTAGTGGCCATATCGTTAATCAATATTTTTCATGGATCCGCAATGTATTGGTTGGCGACCATGCTTTGACTCATCTCGTATTTTGAGCATAGGT
Source organism: Picea glauca (assembly GCA_000966675.3). Classification (NCBI taxonomy): domain Eukaryota; kingdom Viridiplantae; phylum Streptophyta; class Pinopsida; order Pinales; family Pinaceae; genus Picea; species Picea glauca. The sequence continues at coordinate 277,681 of JZKD02S2171636.1, forward strand.
ATGTCTGCCTAAAAAATGGAACATATATTAATAATGTTTGATGGTTATTTTCATCTTCTTCCAAGTTCTCCAACTCCATGCCCTTGCATTGAATAATTGTAAAGTCTTTCGGCCATGAATTTCTCTTCTTACCTCACACTTTAGGGGGCATATTGTTACACATCAAATTTCCACACCTAGGTACCTCACCCTAAGTGTCGCAAGTGTCATAAAAGTGTCATATTCACTTTGCTAAATTTGCATACACCTCTACACCATGAAATAACATATGTCATAATCCCTAGTCAAGGTGGAGGAGAAATATATTATATGAAATTCAAACTACTATGTGCACATGAATTATTATTAATATTCATRAAAAKRAAATTAATTTWGTGTGAGAACCCACCTCACAWTTGGTTTCCTATTTTTAAGGGGAGTTTGAGGATCTCATGGATGGTTGAAATATTTCCTCCTTGAAATCCTTGAGAGATATTTCCTCCCTAAAATCCTTAAGAKATATTTTCTCCCTAAATATCTTGGAGATCCCATTTTAGTGGATCTWATGAGTGATCCTCTCCATGGTGGTTAAGCCTCCAAATCATATATAATGAATGATTTCCATCRAGAAGGAAKGAAGATTAGAGTTATCAAACTTATGATMTTGAGAGGCAAATTAGAGGTATCAAACTTATGATCTTRAGAGGAACATTTGAGGTATCAAACTTATGATCTTGGGAGAAAGATTTTGGATATCAAACCTATGATCTTGGGAGSAYCGTGCAAGGGATGGAYGRGGAGGAMTTGGAGAGGTTGTTGCAACTGCATCTATAGATTGTAAGTGTCTTTTTAATGTTCTCATTAATATATTCTTGGCCTATTTTCTTCTAGTTTATGTATCTTTACATATGCTTGTCTATTATGGATGAATTTGGTTTAAACTAATCTTTGTAGAGTAGGAAGTATTTGTTTTTCTTCATTATCCATTGCATTGCAGGTATCGTGTCGTGCTAAGGATCTTGGAGATCAAGTTCAGATTGGATTAAGCGAGGACAAGCTTCGAAACAAGGTACATCATACCTTCTCCCTCTCTTTATTTTTATTAGTTTAACTATATTTAAAGGGATTTTAGTGTCCATTTGCATCTTTTTGTCTCGATATTAGGGGTCTAGAATCCAAGGGAAGATCTACCTGTCCACATGGGGATTTTTCTATAACAGTAGCGAAAATAAAATCATAATACCATTGAACCCAAAATAAGGAAAAAATTGGGTCGAGACATGGGATGAAGCCCATGAAACATGATTGTTTTATCAAGTAATGAATGAACAAAAATACAATGTCAAGCATAAAAGTGAAAGATAAATTTTAGTCAGATCACCATTTTCAATAAGACAAAACTCAGATACAGAACTATACAATTCGAAAATGGAAAATTACAAAGCTCAAGCTAAGGAGTGTTGGTCGATAGAGGAATTACCAATAAAGATATAAAAAACATGTTTTTCAGTACAAGCAGTCCCTATCATGCTAGAGAAAAATCTCAAACAAACACAACACTCATCCCAACTAACAAATAGATAAGATCCCCCCTATGGTTTAGCGAAAGAAACTCCCTGATGAATCATTTTGACAAAGTGTCCAAATCAGTCGGAAAACAAGGGAGAGTGGAAAGCTTAGTATAATCCATCGCAGGCCAAGAAACCCGGTGGTGGGAAATGCATGCACGATGACTCCAAACATGGAATATTGCTACCTTATACTTCATGGAAATGTTTGGTAGAAATAATTTTTCGACAAATGTCTACATCCCAACCTTCAAACCTGGGTTCGACCCAACCACTCACATTCACGAATGTGAGAATGAATGGAGAAAAGTAGGATATCTTGATGAAACAGTGTCGCCACACATGTTCCCAAATCCTCTTGATGACATACCACATAAGTGGTATAAAATTGAAGAAGCATGTGGCCACACATTCAATTGGAATGAAATCAAAGAAAAAATTATCAAAGACTTTGAATTCATACTTGAGGAGGCACTCTTGCAAGAGGAAGAAAAATAAATCAAATTTTTTTTTTGAAAAAACAAATCCTGACCAGATTTAGAAAAGAAGTAAATACAAATTTGACATGGGATCAACTGTGACTTTCGATTTGGTGTCAATGCAAAGTCTATTTAATGTAACATCTCGGCAAATAGACATGGAAAACACAAGTTTTCTAGGGAAAATATTTCGATGGAGGAAAATTCATCCCAAAGTAAATAACATTGTAAAAACAATCTACTCAGTGTCCAAGGAAGAAAAATAAAACGAGGAAGACATAGAAAAACATGACTTCCTCGTAATCTATAATAATTTTGTAAAGGGAGAGAACCATCTATATGAATCAAAATTACATGAGTGACTGGAGAAAAAAATAAAAAATAAGAAGTTAAACATATCAATAGACAATGGACGACCGACCAAAAATGGCTAGAATATGAGACTATTGGTCCAACAAGAAAACCATAGAAATAGTTGATCTACTAAGAGAATATTAGGATGTACAAGAGATGGGGGATATGAAAATTGACCTCATACTTGGGACGAATCCCATCAAAAAAATACCATACAATTTGGCACACAAATATATGCCCATACTCTAGAAAGAGACATAAGCAATGCTAGATGCAGACATCATATATCCCATTAAAAAATCAGAGTGAGCAAGTCTGATGGTTGTGCAACCTAAAAATTACAACCCCAAGAAACTTAGAATATGTGTCTACTTTAGATATCTTAACAATATTACAGTAATTGATCCATTCCTAACATTTTTCATTGAAAAAATCATCAATGAAGTCATGGGACATGAATGTTATTCTTTCGCTGATGTCTTCTCAGGATACAACTAGGTACCTATCACAAAACAAGATTAAGAGAAAACTACATTTGTTTGTGAATTTGGGTCATTTGCATACATATTAATGTCATTCGGGCTCAAGAATGCCCCAACAATATTTTCTTGGATAGTGGTAAAAGAATTTCAAGAATACATTTACAAAACAATGGTCATATACTTTGATGATTGGACTATCTAAAGCCTATTGAAATACCATATCCAATGGTTAAGAATGATGTTGGAAATATGTAGACAAATTCACTTATGTTTGAACACCAAAAGTTGCATATTTTCCACACCTATAGGAATTTAGATGGGCCACATTGTATGTAAAGATGAAATCAAAGTTGACATGTCCAAGATCAAGGTTATTCTCGACTTGAAACTACCAATTAATAATAAGAAAATAAAAATATTCCTTGGGCATACTGGGTATTACAGAAAATTCATTCGACATTAATCCAACATCACTTTCCCCATCGACAAACTATTAAAGAAATAAGTCGAGTTCCAATGGAGCCAAGAATGTAATAAATCTTTTGAGATCCTAAAAATAAAATTGGTAGAAGCACTTATAATAATATTTGCAGACCGGTCAAGAAAGTTCCATGTCCATATGGATTCCTCTAACATTGTTGTCCTCTTAGTCTTAGTCCCATTCGATCACCCAAATGCATACGCCATTTGGAAATTGAATAAGTCTTAAATAAATTATTAGACAACAGAGCGAGAGGCTCTAGATATGATTTTTTCCCTTCAAAAATTTCAACACCATTTATTGGAAAATCCATTTATCTCCTTTAGGGACCATCAGACACTCAAATATCTAGTAAATAAATCGATCCATCAAAGGAAAAAAATTTGATGGATACTGTTATTCAAAGAATTTTAATTCGAAGTAGTCATCTGATATGGAAAGAAGAATTTTGTCCTAGACCATCTATCCTGACTTGTGATAGGTGAAGTGTTAGAAAAATAGGATTGCGGAAGAATAAAATTAAACAAATGCGGAAATAAAACACAAAAGATACACAATACAATAGAGACACAAATATATGTGGTTTACCCATTCTGAGCTATGTCCACTAGAAAAATTGTCAGGTCCTTACGTTATTATTATCCATCAAATGAAGGGATACAACCTACAACACACCTGTTGTAACTTCCTCTTCCTTCTCTTATAGTCTCCTCTCTCATAATACAATATTATCTATCACACATAGCCACAATAAAATTACCTCATACATAAAAGAGGGTTTCCTTCTAGCGAAAAAATACCTAAAATAACTTCTACCATTAGGGATGCAACCTTATAATGAACAATCCAAATTGACTACAAAATTACAATATTTTACAAGGCAATTTTTCCCAAAATTTCACTTCTGGGGCGTTTCCCCCAAATCCCATACTAGAGGGGGATCCATTAATTGTTGTCGCTCCCCCCTGGACCCCTCTAATGGAAATAGTGGGGGGGGAATCCCCCCCACACCCCCCCACCAAGAAATGTGATCCAAGGACAGTTGAAACAAACCTCTAAATCAAGAAGATAATCAAGCTCCACAACCAACAATCTCCCACTTGGAGACTGATCACAATAACTCCATTGTTGTTATACCTATTGGAATATGATCCACCTTAGACCTGGAAAATTTCTCATCTTCACCTTCATGATTGAAGACCAACTGAAATTTAGCAGGAACTAAGTTTCTCCTTGGTTACTACCTTTGTTAACATGTTTGCAGGATTATGTCTAGTATGTATCTTTTCCAACTTCAAATGTCCATCTTCCAAGACAGATCATATGAAATGGTACATGAGTTGTATTTTCTTATTCATAGAATGGAATGTTGAGTTATTTGCAAGATGAATGGCTCTCTCGATATCATAGTACAACCTTCTATTCTCCTACTTCTTTCCCAATTCCTCCATAAAACTTTGTAACCAAATCATATATCTTTACTAGCCTCTATAGCAGCAACGTACTCTGCTTCCATTGTTGAAATTGCAACAACCTTTTGTATCTTTTAAATCCAACTTATAGTTGTTCCAAATACAGTTAAAACATAGCATGTGGTCCTCCTCCTTCTATCTCTATCACCTATCATATACGAATCAACATATCCATGTAGAACAATGTCTGAACCTCCAAAACATAATGCATGAGTACTAGTACCTCTCAAATAACTGAGATTCCACTTTACTTCCTCCCAATTTTATTTACCTATATTATTCATATACATGCTCACAACTCCCACTACATGTGAAATATATGGTCTTGTGCAAACCATAGAATACATCAAGCTGCTAACTATTGATGAATAAGGGACCTTGGACATGTATTCTATCTCCTCCTCTTTCTTGAGACACATTTTATTGGTTAATTTGAAATAGATGGCCAAAGGTGTACTAACTGGTCTTGCATTCTGCATTCTAAACCTCTCCAACACCTTCTCTATGTACTCACCCTTAGACAATATCAATTTGTGATTTTTCATGTCTCTTGTTATTCTCATACCAAGGATTTTCTTTGCAACACCCAAATCCTTCATCGCAAATGAATTAGATAATTTCTTCTTGAGCACATTTATATCTTGCATATTATACCATGTAAAACTCATGTCATTTGCATACGATAGAAATATAATATAGCTTCCATTTTCTAGCCTTTTAAAATAAACACAATGACCAGAATGACATCTACTATAATCTTGTTCCGTCAAAAACCTGTCAAACTTCAAATACCACTGCCTTTGAGCTTGATTTATGCCATACAAACTCTTATTCAACCTGAATACCAAACTATCATTTCCTTTGACATCATACCCCTATGGTTGTTGCATATAAATATCTTCCTCCAAATCCCCATGGAGAAAAGTTGTTTTTACATCTAATTGTTCACGATGCAAATATTCTACTTCTACAAGACTTAAAATAGTCCTTATTGAAGTCATTTTAACAACACGAGAAAATATTTCATCAAAATATATACCTTTATTTTGTGCAAACCCCTTTACAACAAGTCTATCCTTGGACCATTTTTTTCCTCCATCTTCTTCCTTCAACCTGTAAACCCATTTATTTTGCAATGCTCATTTTCCTGCAAGAAAATTAACCAACTCCCAAGTCTAGTTATTTACCAAGGAATCCATTTCCTCTTTCATTCATTGCACCTACTTCTTTTTAGTGTCTACCTACATTTTCTCTTCATAGCTTTATGGTTCACTAGAATTAGTTAACAATAAATAATACAATGAAGGAGAGTATCATTCAAGGGGTCGACTTAACCTGGTATATTTTCTAACAACACTTGCAGAAGTTTGAGGTACATGTTTCTCTTGTTGTTGTACATTTTTTTATTTTTCGGTACCTTTGGATTTTTTTTTCAAAGATCTCATCAAGCACTGTGTATTCTAGTTTTTCTTTTTCCTGCTTCTTTCCCTGTAACTGATCTTTGCACATGACCTTCTCATTTATTATGACATCTCTACTCCTAATGATTTTGTGATTTTCATAATCCCATAAGAAATAACCAAAATCATTAACATTGTATCCAATAAAGGTGCACTTCTTGGATTTTCTTCAAGATTTGTTCTATTTTATTTATCAATATGGACAAATGCTTCACAACCGAAACTCTTCAAAAATGAATAGTTTACCTTTTTACATGTTCATTCCTCTTCTTTAATGCCACCATCCAAATTCTTGAAGATCCTATGTTTATTAAGTAAACAACATTATTTACAACATCTGCCCAAAACTGTAAGGGAAACCTTGCCTGCAATCTCATACTCCTTGCACGCTCCATGATTTTCCTATTCATCATTTATGACACACCATTTTGTTGTGGTGTTCCTGGAACTATATTCTCTCTACAAATCCCATGGTATGAAAAATAATCATCAAACTCCTTACTGCAATATTCACCTCCATTTTCTAATCCGAGACACTTCAACTTTTTTCATATCTCATTCTCAAGAAAAACTTTCCATTTCTTAAAAGTGTCAAAAACATCAATTTTTTTATTAAATGCAATAAACCCAAGTTTTTCTAATTGCATCATCAATAAAAGTAACATAATAATGAGATCCACCAAGGGATGATACCTTATTTGGTCCCCATACATTTGTATGCACAATCTCTAACCTTTAACTCTTGTTTTCCTTTACAACTCTGATAAATTTGACTCTCTTTTATTTCCATAAACACAGTGCTCACATAAATACAAATCAATTTGTTTAAAATCTGGAAACAAATTTATTTTGTGAAGTATTTGCATCCCCTTTTCACTCATGTGTTCAAGGCTATGATGCCACAATGTTGTATACACTCATGTATAAGCTAAAGATATAGACAAAACTCAGATACAGAACTATACAATTCGAAAATGGAAAATTACAAAGCTCAAGCTAAGGAGTGTTGGTCGATAGAGGAATTACCAATAAAGATATAAAAATCATGTTTTTCAATAATTTTGTCATGCCATTAGAGCTTATCACCTTACCGGGCTTCCCTGTGATACCTCTCAACTCAATTTCTTTTCCTTCCAATAAAAATTTCATGAAAAGTTCTTGA
>JZKD02S2171636.1:302480-327731 GCA_000966675.3 Picea glauca
TCTAACTACAAAATCCATACAAAACAATAATTGTTTTCCAAGCTCATATTTCTTCATGTTGGCTTGCAATTAATTGTGGGTTAATATGGCATTACCATATTACATTGTAATATGGAATTACCATATTACATTGTAATATGGTAATGCCATATTACATTGTAATATGGTATACCATATTACAATGTAATATGGTAATACCATATCTCTTGTAATTAAAAAAAAAAAACTTAATGACCTCGTCGCAATAACGACAATCGTTCATAGGAAAAAAAAATTGCATTTTGACCACCGTGGCAATAGCGACAAACTTTCGTCGCAAGTTTCCACAGTTTTCCGTAACACATACAACATCTTCATCGTAACTTTGGTATAGATGAATCCATGTCATCGCTATTGCCACAAATTTTCATCTAAAGTTGCCACAATTTTTCATCGCACATACAACATCTGCGTCATAAGTTTTTGACTTGTCAAAACCTTTTGTCGCAATTGCGATGAAATTTCGTCATAAATTCCATGGTGGTTAGTTGTACTTGCGATGATATTTTGTCGAAATTGTGACGATGCAAAGGGTTAACTGAACTTGACTCTGGTGACACGTGGAGAAAAAATTTCATCGATGTTTCCATGCACACTTGGATCATCGATATAGCGACGAAATTATTCCGATGAAAAAAAAACTCGGCTTTCGTGGAAATTGAGACGAATATGTGTGGCAATATCAATGAAAAACTGTTGCAAATTTGGTCATATGTACTAGTGTATATAGCTACTTCCTTTGAGGCTTTCCTCTTCTAGTGTTTATATGTTTAGCACTCCTTAGGATGCTTCTTTCTCTTCTCTCCAATGGTAAGTTTTTTTTGAGTGTCGCCCGCACTATTACCTTGTTATTCATGTTCTTTTTCTTCTTCTTGATCCTTCTCTTGGTGTTGCATCTCCTTCTATGTTGTTTCTAGAACATGCATTTTCTACTTTGTTTATCTATCATGTACAATATAGCTGACATGCATTTATGTCATTCTGTAGCTGGTCAATAACCATAGTTGATCTAGGTCTCTCTTTGCTTGGATGTACATGTGGTGTGGCTCTACTTTGAATTGCATGAATTCCTTGTATTCTTCAATTTTATGAGGTAGTATGCATGGTGTGTCCTTAATGAACTTCTATATTGTATCCTTATAAATTTATAACATGATATTGTTGTCCATTTTTTTGTTCTTGTGTGTGGTATGCCACAACGAAACATACCTTGCTACTAGGAACGGTTCCTTCATACCTTCTAGGAACTGAGTTTGTTCCGGCTCCCTCCAAGAAACTAATGCAATCAAAGTCAATAACCAAGAATAGTTAAACTCAATACCTTTATCATGTGCTTCCCTGTAGTCAGTTAAAAAAAGATTCACCAAAAAAATTTCCCCATTTATCTACACTCCCATTGTGCACTTTTTTGTTGTTGCTATTACTCTTGCTAGTACCTGATCTCTATGACATTTCCTGAGTAACCTGCAAGCCATCACCTACATTGCAAATATGATGGAATCATCGTTAATTATTGTGATTCTTGATCTGCGCATTTCTCTGTGTGTGATATATGTGTCCTTGATCATTTCCACTAATGCTTTCTCTTGAGTCTTATCCATGAACAAAGGTAATGGGTATTCCCCTTCTCAATACAATCATGTAATACGTGCTATGAGTTTGGTTTCAATAGACACTGACATGTCCAATGAGAGGAAACCTTTTTGGATACGACTGAACAATATCTTGATGTAGATGTTTATTTTTGTGCTTCTGCCAAAGTGTGGGATCTCCAACAAGTTCAATATGCATGTTCGTTGTAGTCCTGTTTCCCACTCCTATGGTTCGACTGTGATTACTAGTGAGTCTAGGAGGATTATTGTGTGAAAATAATTTTGCAGTGATAACTCTATAAATTTCTTCAGATTTGCAAGATCATGGTCTAAAAACCGCATACTTCCTACTGCACCCAACATGTCTCCCTCAATATTGACCCCAAGTGGACTCACTAGTGTAATAGTTCATACTCCAGATCCTTGGAAAGTCTAACTTACTTTGTTGTTGGCTTCCTGGGTGGCACATATTCCCTTGGAAAATTTACTGGATCCAATCCCTCTACTCTTAGGGTTTCTTCCTGTACTTGTACTGATGCATGCTTAGTGTGCGGTTTTTTTGTCTATGATGTGGATTCTCATGTATTTGGTGGCATCATGGTTTTTTATGATGCAACTCTCTCAATTCTCTCCTTTGTAAGATCTATCTCTCCTCTATCTCTCTATTCTCTTTGAATTTCCAAATAACTAAGACCCTTTCTCATCACTCCTTGCTTTCTTTTATAGGTTGTTTCCAATTGTTTCATTCCTCTTTGTGCCAAAATTCTCATTCCAATTTGATTTTGTTCACATTTAATTCTCATATGGATCCTATGTAAAGTTTTTATTTTCCAATGGATCTTAGGCTAGATTTTTCAACCTGTCAAAATATGGTTGTCGCTTTTAATTTATGTCTATGCATTTTTTCCATCTCTCCATGATGTTTTCCCTTTAATACTTTTCCCTTCATCTACGTTGGTCTTTATCCCAGCTCTTTTTATGTGCAATTCAATTCTTATTTTTTCATGTAATTCAATTCTTATTCTTGCACACCTTCCTCTTTCTTTCCATGACATTTTCTTGTTCATCTCTTTTTCTTCTAATTTGACTCCTTGAACAATGCCCGATTTAGAACTTCAAGCCTCAAGCTCTTTTATTACTTCTTTTTTTTTCTCTTTTTTTTTCCAATATAATACAGATACTATAGTACACGTACTATACATTTGGGCTAGTGCATGGAAGGATGAATATCCCTATAAAGTTTCAGTTGACTACCATTGGCTCATACTTCCATGATTTCCCCATTCAATTTCTCCAATTGAAGAGTACCTAGCTCTGTCACAAATTTTATGACATACAGACCCAACCAATGCATTTGGAACTTTCCATGGTGCTACAAAAATGTGTTGTCATAGAGAAGAACTAGGTCTCCCATATGGAACTTCTTATATTTAATATGTCTATCATGCCATGCCTTTTCACATGATTTCGTAACCTATTAATGAAATCATGTGATGAAGCAGTCCTCCTCTAATTTGACTAGATCTAATAGTATTTTCTCTACTACACCAGAATCAGTGAGCTTTGTCAATGCGACAATGTGCAGGCTTGACACAATGAACTCCATGGGCATAATTTCTTCCTAGATGTATACTAATCAGAATGGTGTATGTCCTATCGACTTCTTACATGTAGTCTAATATTCCCATAGTACTGCAGGAATCCTCAGGTCCCAGTCATCTCTATTTACATTACATATATTTTTTAGCACGTGCTCTAGGATCTTGTTAAAAACTTCCATTCTTTCATTCACATGAGGATGATAAAGTGTGCTCTTATGGTGATAAATATGAAATTCCTTTGTCAAATAAGCAATCATTTTATTCAAAAAATGGGTCCCTTGATCACTCATAAGGATTCTTAGACATCCAAACCTTATGACAACATTCTAAAATAGAAACCGTTCAACATTCTTCGAGTTGCAATCTCTAATAAGTTCTGCTTCAACCCATCAGGTTAAGTAATACTTCGTAGTGATTATATATCTTGCTCCTAATATTTTTGTTGGTGGGTTGATCGATCCAATGAAATAAAATGCCCATTTATCAAAATATTGTAACGTAACTTGTGGTATTAAAGGAATCTCATCTCTTATGGATGGATTCCCAACTCACTGACATATATCACAAGTCTTCCAAAACTCCTTAGCATCCTTATGAAGGGTGGGCCACCAAAGTCTTGCATGCAAAATTTTTGGAGCCATTAGTTTTCCTACATAGTGACCTCTCACAATTCCTTCATGTGCCTATGATAGTATCATAGGCATCTCTTTCTCCAATACGCATCACCAAAGAATACCATATGCACCCAAATTATACAAATTCTTTGTTATAAGTTGATAATATATTTTATTTACTACTAATTGCTTCTTCTATGAAATTGTAAAGTCGAGTGGAGCTGCTCATGTGCTCAATAACTAGAAAATATATGAAAACTAAGCATCGACCATCTCTACTACAAAAGAGTGTGCATATGGTAGACTGTCATCCACATTTCCTACATCTTCCCCTATTAATATGCACAACAAATGATCAAGTCTTGTATTTAATTTTCCTACTTTCACAATCACTTCAAAATCATACTCCCAAAATAATAACATGAATTTGAATATCTTCCCCCCAACATTGGATTATTCACTAAGTATCTGAGCATAGAATGGTTCGTCTACATCATAAAATGTGATCCTAGTAGATAATGGCTAAACTTTTTTATTGCATACACAATTGCCATTCCTTCACCATCTATAGTATTGTAATTTTGTTCGGTATTGACAAATTTATGTTGGAAAATGCAATGGGATGATACAAACCTCCTTCCCCTGGCTGAGCTATAATTTTTCCTAACATTATAGATGATGCATCTATGTGGACATGGAATTGATTCTTCCAATCTGGAAATACTAAAATCGACAAAGTTACCAATTTCTACTTCAAGGTATCCAAATTTTGTTAACATTCCTTGTTCCATTGAAACTTGACCTTCTTCTTTAACAAATTTTCCATCAGGGCTATGATTTTTGTGTATCCATTAATCAAATTTTTGTAGTATCCCATATGAACCAATGTTTCTCGTATTCTTCGCACTTAAGTAGGTGGTGTAAATCATCAATAAAATCAATATTCACAGAATAAACCAAAAGACCTTGTTTACATACTACATGGCCCAATAGGATACCAAATGGTGCATAGAAAATACACTTCTTCAAGTTCAAGGAAATATGGAACTGTCTACATCTATCCAACATCAAGCACATAATTTCAATATGCTCCTTCAACAAACTAAACACTATACAATAATCTAGGTATGCTTCTAGGAATTTATGAATAAATTCTTTAAAATTCGTGACAACAATTCAGGAAAATATTGTTGGTACATTTTTCAATCCAAAATGCATGACTTTATAATGATAGAATCCCCATTCTATCAGAAATGTTTTCTTATTCCTGTCCTCATGCGCAATCTAAATCTGGTGATACCCATAGAATCCATTAGTAAATGAGTAAGCTTCATGTCCTCCTACATTCTCCAAAAATTCATCTGTAAACAGGGTAGGAAACAACTCATGTACGAAAGCATCATTCAATTTCTATAGATGCACAAAATTTATGATTCCACTCATTTTCTTATCCTGAATAACCATCATACTGATCCATTATGACTCTACGATGATTTCAATAATAGCATATTCCAACATTCTATCTATTTATGCTTTCACTTTCTGCTTATATACTAGGTTCAATCAGTATGATCTGTGCTTCACTAGCTTGGCATCCAGCTCCAAAGGGATATTCATATCCCATAGCTCCCCAACAATCCCTTTCATTTTTGAAAATGTAGTTGGGAAAAGGTCTTGGTAATCACTCAGTAAATCAACAATCTTCTTGACAGTTTCTTCATTCAAGTAATCTCCATTTTTTGCAAACTTTGGATTATCCTTCGCACCAATATTCACCTTGTGTGTTTTCAATGGTTTTTCATACTCGACATATTCAAGCTCACGACCTTCTAATACACTTTCTCCTTCAATTTCTGGCACTTACAAATTTCTCAAGTCTTAGTCCTCCTGGTCTTCTCCAACAATGTTATAGCATTCCAAAACCTCTTGAACAGTCACAGAAGATTTGGGCACACTACATAAGGGTATTGGTCTCGTCAATTCTTCTGATGTAAATATATTGTTATTGATAATCCACAATTTTTTGTCTATCAAAGGGGTATCATCTTCAAAATTGAAAATTTCCTTGAAGTTGTGAGTCAAATATTCCCAATCTATTGTTCCTCAGCATACTTCTAGTTCTATATACTAGTTATTTGGGGTCATATCCAAAGTTTGTACAAACAAGTGTGTCCATTCCTACTTAGGTACTGAGTTCCATGTCCTGGTGGACTATGTACGATGATATGTAGGAAAACTCAACCCAATATACTTTTGAGAAATATATTCAGTTCATGTTCCAAACCTAACCTATAACATCCTTCTTCATTGCTGCTAGTTCTATATTCTATCTTTATGTGCATCCCACCACCTTGCAGGAGTCACTTTTTGATATCTAAAGCTAGCAATATTTGTTGTCCTGGTATACACAATTCAAATTATTTTACAAAATAATCTATATATGTTAGTCGATCATACTTCATAGGATCATGTACCTCATCTAAAATCGAGCGTAGTGTGTGGGTAATGCGAGCACATCTCCTTTTAGATACTTTATGTAACCTATGTTTCCAATGTTTCAAGGCGTGTTCTGAATCTGACATGCAAGAAATGATACTTCACCAACTAAGTACACCCGCAATAGTAGGATTAATATAGTCATCTATCCATGCAGTCACATTGTAAAGGTTATCGAGTTATTTTCCCCTTGTCACTTCAACATATCGTCTTCCTTATGTAGTATTCAATGGTGAAATAACTCTCAAGTATCCTACTTCAAAGATCATTTTTCCCTTTTTCGGATCAATAATGGTCTAGTTATCAAAATACAAATCGATTCCAATTAATGTTGGGTAAGGTTTAATACCATCCACTATCTTGATTACTTCAAAATATGTTGTGTTGCGCACCCTATCCATATTAACATTTACCCCTGTCAGTCTTCCAATCAGAACAATATTATGTTGATTTGATAGCCTCAACTTAATAGGTGAGAAGATCAATTTTGGTTTTCCCATTGTATCCCATGTCTATTGTGAAAGGAATTTCACATCATATCCCATATATAATATGATATTATCCATATCATAGTCTCTTATCTGCACTTTATGTCAGATTTCCATGTTCGTCCTTTTCATGTGGTGTACCTAGTTAACTACTTGTTTTGCACCAGGTTCTTCTTTATCTTGTGTGAACTCATGCATCATCCTTCACATCATGTTTAATGAAATTCATCCTTCATTATTTCTAAAAAAACTCTTTAATAAAATTTCCAAAGTACTTACCTTCCCAACTGGCCTTTTTGTGATCGAGTGGTCATAGGCTAGAGGCATGTCATACATAGGTTGTGAAGTCAATTCTCCCCATCCTGTTTCTAGAAGTTCCTTTCTTTATTTCTTATATGTTTCTCTCTCTTTCCTAAGGTAAAAATTTGGAGGAGGTTTTGCTACTTTCTGGACCCATTGGTCATTCTGAATTCCTTGTTTCATCACATCAGCTCTTGTTCTTTCTCCTCTGCACATAACTATTGCTACACTTGGTTGACCATCACTCTCTTCCACTGCTATCATCTACACATTCGTGTTCCTTTTCTTCTACCACTTCGAGATCATCTTTGAAAATTCTCCCATCACTTGATCCAACTGTCTACAATATTTGCATGTCATACAAGGATTTTGACAATCTTGCACCAAATTCATCAGTTGGTTAAAGTTATATGAGATAATCGGTCCTCTTCCTCTATCAAATCCTCCTCTTGCCTGACCTCTAAATCCTCATCTTCCTCCTTTATTATATCCCCTCAGAGTATTATATTGCAATACCCCTCCTTTCGATTTGTCTTCTCCTTGAACTATGTATGCATATGCATTGTGTTCTCTCATTAGATCGAGTGCATGATAGTCCTTTTCATCATGTCCCACAAACTTACAAAAATTACAAAAGAATATTTTGGCAGTGCTCTGATACTTCTGCATCAAAGGACAAGCATTTGGGTAATGACCCATCGTTTTGCATATATCACACCATACCCCTCCTTATGTGGCCAAAGGATTCATAGATCCTGTAGCCAGATAATATACAATGGTTGAACATTCATTCTTATGATTACCTTCATTTTTGGATGTAACACATCATACTTCTTCATGCTCTTCCTTCCCTTGAGCAAGCTCCTGCAACTAAATTTTTAATGTTGCTAACTACGATTGAACCTAAGCCATACCTACACCATTCTCACATATATGGGATGATTCAAACTTCATGGTGAAATCTAGTGCTTCTGAATACGACATAATATTCTTCCTATGTTAATCTACATCATACATGTGTTAACAATCTCGCAATGAACCATTCCCTATGTTACTCATATAGAATCTAGAAAGTTAACTAATCCATCAATATCTTGAATCTATGATCAAAATATCATACTGATTCATTATGAAATTGCTTGATTTATTTTAGTTTTGTAATACAATGTCACTCAAACTTCGGTTTCTGGAACTCTTTTAACAGGGCTTGCCTGATGTCTTCCAAAATTTTGGCTTGTCTCGTAGGTCTATTGGAGTGATACTTCATATACCATAGTAATGTGTGATCTATGAATGTCATCACTAACAAAGTGATTTTCATATCATCACCCTGGAAGTTCTTCACGGTCCATATTTCTTCACACACAAATAAGTGTTGTCCTAGATATTTTGTCCCTGCTTCATGGAATACAAGCATTCTCAAAGTGGGGTCTACCCCCGCCATTGTGTACTGCACAATATTATTCCTCAATGTCGTTGTTTGAATCTAGGTTGTCATACTACCTCCACTACTCTGACTACCTGTACTTCTATCCTTGCCTCCTTCACTAACTATAAATTTTTGCGATAAAGTTTCAGATCTTACCTTAGACCTTGGAGATGCACACAGGGTCATGGGTTTGACATAGATTCTGGCATGAGTGGGGCTGATGGAATGTAATGCATCTCCTTATGCTGGACTAAGCTGATGGTCCTTCTCCTTTTCCTTTATGCACAATATTCTTTAACATGTAGCACTACGTCAATGTCTCTTTCCTCAATCTCATTGTGTTTCCCTTCTCTATCATCCACAATATTCTTCCTATTGTACCGAAATATTTTTCCAGTGCACAACACTCTAATCTCTTATTTTGTTGCAACTTCTTCTTCTCTCAGCATTCTCAGTCCATTTTTTCCTTATTTATTATTTCATGCATCCCTCTCCTCCATACTCTCATACCATCCCCTGGTCATCCCCTGGTCCCTATGCACATGAAGGAGCCTACTACAAGGGTGATGATATTCCAACCTCATAACCCCTTTATCACACAACAACATATTCACCCAAGTAGATAATGATTTCAAATATCTTCCATGTGGAACTTTAAATAAATCTCTTTCAACATCACTATATCATTGGGTACAATCTATAACAAACTCAGTAATATAACCCCAAATACACTATGCAAGCATAAATCAATTGCGTGCGAGATCTGATTACTTATCATATTAACTTGGCTGATCAACTCAAGGGTCCAACTCCTTGGAAAAATTCTTCAGAATGTTTTGTTATTTTTGAATAACCTCTGTATCCACTCAGCCAAAAATATTGAGAAATCAATAAAGAAAATCTCATGTAAGTCTATAAATACATACCTCTATAGCCACTACTCTGATCTGATCCATGAGTTCTTATTATGATCTCTAGAAAACTTGCACTCCTTTTTCTCTTACCATCATCCTATCTCTTCCTTAGTGGGCCTCCACATTCCCTTTAGTCGCATATCCCAGTCCTAGCAATGGAACCATTTTTTGGCACATAGTGGGTAGACCCAGGGTTCCACATGAATTCACCAATAAAACCCTCATATATTGTCCCTTTTGAGATCACCCACAAGTAGGTGAAGTCTCACCCGAGGTATCTATGGAAACTGCAGGAACCAATTTTTTGCAGTGTTGATTGGATGGGAGGAAATCCTTATAACCATTCTACTTAGCATTTATTCATTATACCTTATACCATGTGTGCAGAGACATAGTAGCATGCAACATATTCAAAGTAACATAACATATATTATATGTGTGTAATAAACAAAACAACAAGCACATCATAACACATAGACACCATGATTAACATGGTTCACCCAAGTTGGGATATGTCCAAAATAGATATCTTCTTATTATATTATTCATAACATCCATTACAAAATACGTGCATTGCACTCATACATTATGTCTCATACAAAATTCCCTTGTTGTTCTCCTATCTCTCCATCACTCTTCGCCACTTACTTACTTTATTACTTCTCTTTTCCTTCATTTCATACTATCTATCCCAAAACCCTTACATATTTATACAATTACAATAGGACTTAGCTCATATCAATGGACCCAAAATTCCTAACGAATTCCAACGATCTTCCTTCTTTTGTGCGCATTGAGTCCTGCATGGGAATGTGTGCCAAATGCCTTTCCTTCTTTTGCGCACGTTTTTTTCTCCTATGTAGTTCCAAAAATGGGTCCCCAAAATCTTGTCCCAACAATGGAACTTTTGGATCAATCCAAATTCTATCCTACTCAAACTCCCATTCAAAGAACAATCAACATTGATCTTCTTCCCTTCTTTGTCATTTGATCAAGGACATGATCAAGTTTGTATTTCTTAGGTTGGGTGCAACTTGTCAACCTATAGAATATCTTAGTTGTAGATATGATATATTATGCCAAGTATATGTGCACCCAGGGTAAAGGTATGGGATGGGAGCCTCCTATCCCATCAAACATTTAGAGAATGTTGCATGAATCATGAAGGTCAAGTGTGGCTGGAAGAAAAGAAAAGAAAAGATTTAGGAAAGAGAAGCAGGGTGATGGAAAAAGAGGAAGGAAACAAGAGGGATGAAGGTGATGGAGGATGATTAGGAAGGGATAGAGTGGTCGAGAGGTGACATGGAATCACCTTAGGATGCCAAGTATATTGATGGTGCCACATCAACAGAGGGTGTCCTATGTTTAAAAAAAACTAAGTCATGTTTTGTCCATAACATGAGTAGAATAGCTCAGTTCCCAATGAAATTTTTTGGGTTTTCATGTAGTGAGGAGGGTTATAGGATTTCTAGTGAAGATGGTTCAATTATGCACCAATTTTCTAGAAATCATAAATTAGAGTTTTTTGAAGAGAAAGATGGTACTCAATGGGAAGGCCCCTATTACTAATGAGATTTTCACAAGGTTTTATAAAAGTAGACATGAAAATACCAAGTGAAGGAAATGGATATATTCCAAGGAGTTTGGAGTAGATATGCCAAATTAGGGAAAACTCCACTATTTTGAGCCACTTTTGAAGAATTTTGGGGTTTTAAAAGAAGCAAAGGTGACCCCAGATGACGAAACTAATTGTTTTTGTTTACTCAACATTTTATATACTCATCGTGTTAGATAACTTTTCCTTAGTGAAGTTTTTCCAGATTTGCTCAGTTTTGGATATATCTAGTTTGGCTAAAAAAAATCGAAGTTTGGAAAAAAAAAAGTGCAAAAAAGACAGTTTACATTTCCATATTGTTGTTGATTTTGATTGGAGAAACACATTGACAATATTAGAGTTTTTGTGAACTCATTTTCATTAGTGTTATCACCAATTCATACAAAAAATTTGTTTATATTTCCATAGTTTCCTCTACAGTTATCATAAGTTGGTGTCTAAACTTAATTGCACTAGGGAGAAAGGTGCACAAAAGAGGTAAAATTGGAAAAATCCAAAAGACTATAAATTTTTTCTCATATCTCATAATTGAGAAAGAGATTTTTCATTAGAAATCCCTTGGATAGAATAATCCACCTATGCACCAAAAATTGTGATTTGAATAGAAGAATTCTCAAAACATTAGAAGGAAAATGACCAGTGGGCTTAAAGGACAAAATTATGCATAATTTTACATAATTGTGGAAATTTTTTTATCTAACAAAGTGGGTTCAGAATGAGGAACAGAGACATGGAAGATGAAAAGGGAACTTATATCCATGAGGAGGAAGTAAAATGGATAAATATCATCCTAATGAATCAAATGGGCATAGAGTAGGTAGAAAAAATCCCATCGAATTGGAAAGGAACACAAAAATATTTAAGAGAAAGGTGCAAAGTTATAGGGATTATAATGAAATATTAATTAGATCCCAAGAATAACAAGAACACATCAAAAGTCAACTGTTACAAAGCCTAAAAATGTTGTAGAGGTAAATAAACAATGAATCAAACTCAAGGCAAGAAGTAGATCATGCATCTCATGCCAGAAGGGAGGTGTAGGCGCAAAGTGATCAGACTAGGGTCCTTCTCAAGTTACCAACAAAAGGTACCAATGTAGTCTTGTGCATTGGCATTTTCATCTTCTTAGGAGGGATGAAGTCTCACCCGAAGCACAACTGAGATGAGTAGGAAAGGGAAGGGTAAGGAGAATGCTCAAACAGATCCACGAAGTATGAAGATTCATATTATTCCCGCGCAAGTTAGTTTAAACCTATTGCAGTCTTGAACATTTACTAACTGAGAATGGAGAAACAGAATTGTGTCGACATTCATATGGAAGCTATAATCATTTAAGCATACTAGACATAAAATGTAACACAACATAACATTCAATAGAATCAAAAGGCTAAGTACATAATATATTTTCTTTTAATTGGATCCTTAACTATGTTATCATATAATAGGTCTCTTCTTAGAATACATGATCAATTTGAGTCACATATACAAATGGTCATGCCAAAGATAATCAACATGTGCTTCTCCATTAGGACGAGAGAAGGTTATCTAAGCCCCTTTCTCTTTCCAACCCTATAGTAATACATGAATCTATTACATTATCATTAGTAATACATGACTCTATTATATTATCAGTCTGGTTCCTAACCCAGATCTCAGGATTTACCCTAGATAACAACAACAATAAGTAGAACTAAACTCGAACTTGGACTTGACCTTTCCCGAACTGCCTAACCTTAACCAAGACCAACACCAACCTTACAATAATTACCCCCCTTTTAAAATCATATTGATCCCATCTATGTAACATGATCCAGGCTTGCTGGTTGAGAACCCGAGAGTTCTCTCTTCTTCTTGATTTGATTTCAACCTCTTTCTTCAAAACTGGTGTTGCATTATCCTTCCAATTGTTTTCTATTCTAAATGTTTCTTGTTTCACATTCCCTTTTATCCAATTTATTTTCCTTCCTTTGGTCGGTTGTCTGGATCTGGAACAACTTTCACAACTTTTGTTCAACAAAACGAAGCTCTGAAATAACTTGTGCAACTTTTTTTCATCAAAACGAAGGGCCCAACAGGCCTCGACCACAATCCTTGACTTGTCTCGAGCCAAGTCTTTATCTCTTATGTGGTATCTAGGTTGGATTGTTTTTTTTCCTTGTCTTCTACTTCCAGGTTTCTTCCACTTCCAGCTTGGATTATTTCTTCTTTGGCTCCTTCAAATGAAGGGCCTAACTCAGGTACCAGTTCCAGGGCTTTCTTCCTAACTTCCTGGAAGTTCTCAACTTAGTCCTACCACTTCCTAGCAAGCACTAAAGCTTCAACGACAAACTGCTAGGTTGCACCTGTGGTGAATTATCTTGGCTTGGATGAAACAAGGGAATTCCATTCTGAGTCAGCTATAGCATCCACTTGGTGCATCTGTAGGTAAGCGTTTTGGAGTACTAGTCGAAATAATTATAGTTCTTTCTTGGCCATTATATGAGATTCAAACAGTGCATTCAAATCATTATCCACTTGCTGAATTTCGTCAAAATTTTCTTGTTGTTCCAACATATCTAGGGATTTTGCCTCTTCTTCATTAAGGGATTGGGTATTTAAGCGCAAGTCCTCCAGTGTTTGGTTGCGTCGAGATATTACTCCCATCCAATCACCAACCTCCTTGAATATTGTGGTGCACTCCATAATATTTTTATGTTGTGTTACTCTTGCATTGTTTCCTTCTAGAACAACCTTTTCCAATTGTTCCTTTATACTTCAAGGTTGTAATTCAGCTTCTAACTTGCTTTCCCACAACTGCACTTCTATATTTTTTGCTTATTCTGCAAGCTTAATCCAGGCTACCTGAAACAATTCAATTTGTTCTAATAGCTTGTCTATTTCACTCGATTCCGATAGTTTAGGTGTTGTCTTTCTGAAAGTTTTCTAGACATCTGTTAGTTTATCCTCACTTTCTCTACTTTCTGTTCTGCCTGAATTTTCAAATGCTCCTCTTGCATTCTTTTTGTTTGCACCAAGAGTCCTTCTTGCTTCCAAAAGTTAGCTTCCCTTTCTTCCTACTAGATCCTCTCCTTCAATTTCTTGGTAGAGG
Organism: Picea glauca; assembly: GCA_000966675.3. Classification (NCBI taxonomy): domain Eukaryota; kingdom Viridiplantae; phylum Streptophyta; class Pinopsida; order Pinales; family Pinaceae; genus Picea; species Picea glauca. Next base: position 316,657 of record JZKD02S2171636.1, read on the forward strand.
CTCTGATTTTGGAATTGAACAAATTGATGAAGTCTGGTTTTGAGACAAACTGCATGCCCACCATTGAGTCTACAGCCGAGTCCCAAAACACACTAATATTCATTTGAGGAAATAGTACTTGGTCAGTCAGGTTGAGGTCAAAGATTTTTTCTTTCTCATCCTTTCCCTTGACATCGCCCATGACCTCGACCCTGGGATCATAGGTTCTAGAATTTCCTCTTTGGGAGTTCAACTTCAACCTCCTATTATTCTCAACTTGTTGGCTCTGGAGCGCTGGTAAACTAGATGAATTGGGGGTATGGATTATGACTAGGGAGAAGAGGACCTTTCATAGTAGGCTAGGGTGCAGATAGCTCAAGAACAAAGGGTAGTTGAGATAAATAGTGAGTCTCACCCTTGGGTTCATGAGATTTTATAAACGAGATAACTGGAGAGCCTTGTAGTCACTCATAAAGAAACTCATAATTAGGCCAGCGATGCAATCTCATGCTCAGGCATCCGATGGGACTGATAATAGGGTAAAATCCCTAAGGTGATTTTGGATTTAATGAACATAATGATAGGGATGTGGTCCTACTTGTGGGATTACCATTTTAACAGTTAAGAATACCAGTTGGGATATCAATGGAATCCACGCATATCATGCATTTAGGGTTTAACAGAACATTCTGACGGGTTAATATAACTACCATAAAGGGTATAACTAGACATGATGCAAATGGTACCTGGACTATGATACAGTTTAGATTCACCTCCCCACCCCCTAGACCAAAATGAAGTTCTTTGTCATCTTTAATGACCTAATTTAATGGAATGGTGACTCATCCGACCCTGTGTGGTTGAGTAAGCATTTTTTCACAGAAGAAACACTTGAAATGAAAAAAAAAAAAAAACATATGTTGTGGTGCCACTATGCACACTCCGACGTTATTACATGTATTAAAAAATTACAAAAAACCAAAATCTAACTATTATACAAGCTCCCTTGGACTAGAGAAACAATCCTTTGGTTCAAACATGAGAAATGTAGGGCTTCACGCGGGTGCCATTCACCCAAAATGGTCGAAGGATACCATCCAATTGCGCTAGCTTGACTGAACTAGAGTGTCAAATTTTTGCAACTATGAATGGACCCAACCAATGCATGCACAACTTTCCTAGATGCTTCTGATACTGGTAGTCATAGAGTAGTGCCTTATCCCCTTGTTCAAATATTTTGGACTTAATGTGCCTATCATGTCAAGACTTTTGTCTATCTTTCTCAATTGACTGATGAAAATCTGCTAAAAAACTTGTTTCCTCAAGTTCATGCAAGTCTGCAATCCTTTGCGCAATTGATTCGTCATCTTTCATCTATGTACCATGTGTTATATAGAGACTAGGGGTGATAAATCTGTAGGTACAAAAACTTCCTTCCCATAAACCAACTGAAATGGCGTATACCTGTGTATCTTCTTTGTGGTAGTCTTGTAAGCCCACAAGACTGTTGGAACTCTATCACCCTAGTCTTCCCTATTTTCACAACATACTTTTTTCATTATTCTTTCCATAATTTTATTAAATTCCTCCATTGTACCATTAGCTTGCGGATGATAGGGACTTCTCTTATGGTATTGTATAAGGAATTATGTCATCAACTTTGTGATTATGTCGATGATAAAGTGACTACCTTGATCACTAGTCAATATTCTAGAGCATCCAAACCGAGTAATGACATTTTCAAAAATGAATCTATCAGTTGTATCTGTCGAACAATCTTGAACTTCCTCTGCTTCAGCCCATATCGTGACGTAATTGTTTGCGATAATGATGTATCTGGCCTTTGAATGGTTAGTTGGAGGGTTGATTGGTCCAATAAAGTCAACATCCCACTTCTCAAATTTTTGAAGTGCTCTAACTGGCTGAAGGGGTAATTCATCTCTACGTGATGGATTCCCTACTCTTTGGTAGGTGTCACAAGATCTATCATAATATTTAGCATATTTAAATAACATATCCCACCACAATCCAAATTGAAGTACCTTATGTGCAATATCTTTACCTCCAACAACTCCACTGTGGCATTACCATAGGATATATTGCCTTTCGTGGCTCAAGACACATCTCTTGAGGATGTTTTCTAGTCCCAACTTGTAAATTTGTCTCACAATTAGTAGGTAGTATTCTACTTGAACCATCATATGTCATTTTTGGGTTACGAAATAATTTTCTGTGCAGGTCCATATACTGAGGAAGACAACAATTTATTCAAGATACTCTAGGATGGCCTCAATTCGGAATAGGTATGCATCTAGGAGTTGATCATCCACTACTCCACCACTTTCCCCTTATTCCAACCTAGAAAGGTGATCTGGATCTATGTTGCATCTTCCAGGTTTGACAATTACTTTGAATGAAAACTCTTGGAAGAGCAGTAGCTACCTACAAAGCCTTCCTTCAAGGACTGGTTTATTTACTAGGTACTTCAATGTGGAGTGGTCAGTAAAAAACTTGAAATGAGAGCCTAACAAATAATGTCTAAACTTTTGTAATGCATAAATCATAGCTAGACCTTCCCTTTCGATGGTTGTGTAATTGTGTTTGTCTTGCAAAATCTTTCTAATGGAAAAATAGATAGGGTGTTCCATATTTCCTTCCCCTGGTTGTGCTAAGATGGCTCCCAGGGCGATTCCTGATGCGTCCACATGTACATGGAATTTAATTTCCCAATTGGGGAATATCAAGATAGGTGAAGTAATTAGTTTTTATTTGTGGATGTCAAATGCTTTGTCACATTCTTTTGTCTAACGAAATATTTAAGGACTTCTTCAATAGTTTTTCTAGAAGTGTAGTGATAGTTGCATATCTTTTGATGAACCTGCAGTAATATCATGTAAGTCCCAGTGTCGAGTGCAACAAGTTAACACTTGTAGGTGGTGGCATGTTCAGAATGACCACAACTTTAGCTGAGTCTACTAGGGCTCCTTCCCAACATACAATATGGCCTATTATATTTCCATGTGGTACACAAAAGATGCACTTCCTTAGGTTCATATATATCTGCAATTCCCGACATCTATCAAACATTAATCAGGGTATCCCTAAATGTTCCTTCATAAAATTGTATATTGTCCAATCGTCCATGTAGACCTATACAAACTTGTGGATGAACTCTCTAAATTTTGTTATCATGATCCGAGAGAATACTGCAGGGAATTCTTTAAGCCAAAGTACATTACATTGAATGCATATGACCCCCATTTATTCATTGGGTTCTTCTAGTTCTTCATCAATTTTACAACAAGCTATAGGTATCTTATCAGATTCATGACTCAGACTAGACTAAAGAAATTGAACATGGTCAACACATACTATTGGGCTTGGTCTCTCTTTGCAAATGTCAATAAAAAATATTTCTCGAAATCTTCGGAGGACTGCATTGACCTCAGGGTACTTACTTGCGAAGGAGAAGTCCTTAAAAAACTGGTATTTTAAGGTCTACCAAGAACTTGTTTTTCTTCTGGTGTCTTCATGTGTGTACCTGGATTTTGGGATCGGACCCAACAAGTGGAGAAGTACCTGAACCCATAGATGAGAGGGTACTTTCATAACTCACCACTATTTTAAACAGTGCTCAATATGCACTTTGGGGTCAAATTGTCCATTGAACATTTGTGCATATTGAAAAACTATATGCATCTCTTATTTTATCTGATCCCTTCTTTGGAATCGACATCAGATGGCCTGCTTTGCATATTCCCACTCCATAATCAAGGCTTTGTGAGTGGCCCACCATATGGCAGGGGTTTCCTATAAGGCTAAGTCAAGAACTAAGATCCATTGATCCACCGCTATTTTCTCTTCCATGTTGGTAAGAAAAATGTCTACCTCTAATGTACCAACATATGTTGGGTATTCCCTAACCTTAATTACAATCCATCTAGTTTCTCTGACAATTGCGCATAATCTTGAGAATCGTTCTTATGAGCCTTGCTTACAACTGTCAAATGCTAATTCTGAATCCTTGTCAACAGATTGTATGCTTCTCCAACTAATTGATCCATCTATAGTGTGATTTATATAATCTGGTCTCATTCCTGTTGTTATGGTGTATAATTGGTCAAGAGCATTTGATTCCATATTATTTTCCACTGGCTCAGTGTATCTAGGCCCTAAATATCGATCTAAGGGATGAACCACTTTTATCCCATCTGCTTCAAATGTCATGGTGTCCTTATTTATATCAATGATAACATAGTTTTTGTATGCCCAATAAATTTCGAGTAGAGAAGGGTAGGGATCCTTGTCTCCCATGATTTCAATTAGTTCGAAATCGGATGTGATTTTAACTCCCACAACATATATTTCTACATTTTCCATCCCTCCTATTGGGAAGATGCAGTACTGGTTCACCATTCTCAAATGGATGGGGGGGAATATGCTAACTCAGGGTTTCCCAAATCTTCCCAGGTCTTTTTGGGTAGGATGTTGACATCGGATCCCAAATCTAGCATGATATATTTAATTTCAAAATCATATAGCTCGGCTTCTAACCTAAATTCTCTTCTTGTTTGCACCTTTCTTCTTTGTATTCTTAGGGTATTCTTCTTAGGGAGGTTGGTTTTTATGATGGCTTCTGGGGTTCCTTCATTTCCTAGTATTAGGTACAAGGTGCTTCGCAACTTTTTTGTAAGTTGGTCATACCTGAGGATATAAAATAACAATTGAAACTAGAGATTGATTATGTTTTGATATTGCTTGGAGCATCTATTTGGAATTACAGGGTTTCTATGTGATGGTGGTGAGGTAGGGGCTTGCATGAGTTTAGATTGAAAGGTCACTTTTAGGGGAATTCTCCACTATTTTTGGAGCAGATATACTCTTAAATAATTCAATTGCATCTTTGAAGAACAATTTTGTTTCAAAGGGTCATACCTGTCATCCCTGAGAGATGCTTTCTGAATCTTGGGTTTATTGTCTGCATCTACCCCAATTTTTTCTCCTCCGTGAGTAATGATGTTGATCTTGGGTAGTTGTCCCTCGATTTTATTTTTCAGTTCTGAGCCTATGAATTTAGCTCCTCTTTGAAGAACCCGATCAATTCTGGGCATTCTTCGGTTGCATGCCCATTAGTTCTGCGATGAGAGAACCATGGTCATCTTGGGTGAGGGCAGTCTCTAGCCAAGTGAAATTATTCATCGCAGTTGTAACATCTACCTATCCCTCTTCCCCCATTTATTTCTTCTCTGAATCAACCTCCACCCCCTCCTCCCTGGCCCCTTATAGGTCCTTTGGGGGTTTCGTTTATTTTGAATGTTGTTCGATCTAATTTGTCGAAAAGTGCATCTAGCACTCTACATTGATTTGTAGCATGTTTTTTATATGGGAAGAACACCTATGTATTGTATTGGATGTAGTCATATACTTCTGCATGATAGGACACTACCTTAGTGCATTCCCATGTGTTCGATAACTGTCAAAATATTTGGTTGGTTGAGATGTTTGAGTGCCTTGAAAGGTATGGCATATCACCGGTGCATGGAATGGTGGAGCCACAGATACTTTCACAACTCCTCATGTTTCTCCTGGAGAGGGCCCCATCATATAGCGAGGAGGTCCCATTCCCCTTATGTGCAAGAATTCATTTGCCAGATGCCCCTCTGTGTAGCATTTTGTGCACTGAACTTGAGGCCATCCTGGTCTTGGTATAGTTAATTCATGAATATTATTCATTAGTGATGATATTTGTCCCTGGAGTTGTGACAAATTTGTATCCACTAGAGGTTTGGTCACTCTCAGACTCCTCAGATATCCTACCATGGCTTCGATCTTCATCGACTATTCCAAGGCATCTTTTAAGGTGGCTATCCATTGTTGTGTTAGATGAATTCTCATTAGAGGTAGTAATCCTTGGATGTACCATTCCCTCTAGTGATATTCATGAATTGGATGCACTAACCTCCCAATAACGTCTTTAAATTTCTGACTATACTCCCAGGAAGATTCTCCTTCCCTTTGTTGAATCTCCCACAACTCAGAGAGATATTGTTTCTCTGACTAAGGTAGTTTGAATTCAACAATGAACTTCAAACGAACTTGGGAAAGCATGAAAGATTTTCCTTGCACCCCTGGTTCAATATCCTTCATGTACCACTTGAAGGCATGGCCCCCCAAGGTAGTCTAAAATTATATTAACTTGTTTGTATCGAGAGTCCATATAGATCTCCAGATGGATTCATATAGGAACTAATGTTCCTCTACATCCTTGTCCCCTTTACCCCAGAATTATGGGTGTTGGGCGATCGAGCCTCCCTTATTTCTATCCATTCTGGGTCTTATTGTTCCTATTGAAATGAAACCTAACAACCCTGGTTGTGATATGCTAGGGGATACCAATATCCTTCTAGTGTTTACAATTGCAGACTGTGACCCACTGATTGAATGCGATAGAATATAAATATCGTAAGTATGTGATATAGAGCTTACCACGGGTATAGAGGGCACCTGGGGAACAAGTGATTCAGGGCTGGTTCCAATGACTTCTAGGCAGATTTCTTTGATTTGGGGTATCTGGTTTTCTTCCTCTGAAGCAACCTTCTTGATCTAATTCCTGATATTACTGATATCAGGGCTAAATATTCTCATTCCTCTGCAATATCCAGACCTTCTTCAACTTCCCTTGCTTATACACACTCCTTTTCTTTTCCACCCACTTGGGGACTCCTTTCTCTCTACGCTTCTCTCTGATGTAATTTTAGACTAGCCAGTCTTTCTTGTCTTCTTACCTTCCTCAACTCTTCCTTATTTATTTCATCTATTTCTCCTAATTTTATTTCTTTCTGCAACACCTCATACTGCTTTTCTTCTTTCTTTACCTTACCATGCCATCACTTCTCAACTATGGAGGCTCTCCTCAAAGCTTGCTCGTTTCCTGAATTATTTTGTTGTCGATACCCCATCTGTCAAATAACCATTTATCCTTCTTAGGTCATAATCCTACCCCAAATTCACCCTACCCCAAGTGTGGGTGTTTAGGTTTCCATCTAAGTCGAGGGAATACTTAACATCCCCTCCTACATCAAGAATTAATTGATCCAGTGAGGAATTTCCCTCAACAGTCTCCCACGTGCACCTTTCTTGAAAATTGCTTTCGCCCGTGAAAATGATTAGTGGTTATCAATTGTGAATTCAATGATATACCCTTCGAGAGTCATTGTAGCCCAAAAGTCGACTACTTGCGCAATTTGGTGATCCAACCGATGAAGTGTTGTGATCTTCTTTGTGTCCCAAGTACATGTCTTCTTGGTTCATTCTTTGAATTATGGAGCTTCCTATAGCCAATCTACCCAATGGAACAACTCTTCTAGGAACTTTACCCAAAATATCTCATACTATTCATTCGATCTTTCTGAATAAAAGACAGAGTCTCTTGTAGTGTTCACGCTTTTTCCTTGCAACTCTACTTCCTTCCATATAAAGGCATCACAATTTTGTTCCCACCATTATCGAACATCAGATATATAGATCCACAAAAGAATTCTCCTTACAGATTCCCTTTTAAAACATAGGTCCCGACAAAGAAACCATTTTGTTGGCACAAAGTGATCAGACTAGGGTCCTTCTCAAGTTACCAACAAAAGGTACCGATGTAGTCTAGTGCACTGGAATTTTCATTTTCCTGGGAGGGAAGAAGTCTCACCTAAATCGCAACCAAGATGAGCAGGAGAGGGAAGGGTAAAGAGAATACTCAAACATATCCCTAAAGTACCAAAATTCATATTATTCTCATACAAGTTAGTTTAAACATGTTGCAGTCCTGAACATTTCCTAACTGAGAATGGAGAAACAGAGTTGCATCGACATTCATATGGAATCTATAATCATTTAAGCATACCATACATAAAACATAACACAACATAACATTCAATAGAATCAATAGTCTAATTATATAAGATATTTTCTTTTAATTAGGTCCCTAACTGTATTATCATATAACAAGTCTCTTCTCAGAAAACATGATCAGCTTGAGTCACATGTACAAATGATCATGCCAAAGATAATCAACAAGTGCTTCTCCACTAGTATGAGACAAGGTTATATCATTCCCTTTCTCTTTCCAAACCTACAGTAATACATGAATGTATTACATTATCAGTATGGTTCCTAACCCAGATCTTAGGATTCACCCTAGCTAACAATAACAATAAGTAGAACTAGACTCAAACTTGGAATCAACCTTTCTTGACCTGCCCAACCTTAACCAAGACTAACACCAACCTTACAATAATTACCCCCCTTTTATAATCATATTGATCCCATATATCTAACCTAATCTAGGCTTGCTAGTTGAGAACCCCAGAGTTCTCACTTCTTCTTGATTTGGTTGCAACCTCTTTATTCAAAATTAGTGTTGTGTTGTCCTTCCAACAGTTTTATTTTATAACTATTTCCTATTGTGAATTCCCTTTTCTCCGCTCTCTGTTCCTTCCTTTGGTCGGTTTCCTAGCTCTAAAACAACTTGTGCAACTTCTGTTGAACAAAACGAAGCTCTAAAATAAATTGCACAACTTTTGTTCATCAAAATGAAGGCCCCAATAGGAGGATGCAAGAAGTTAGAGGAACTCTTGAAGTGATAGTAAACATCATCACCCCTCACCAATACACTCAACTATAATGGCACATGAATTTTTGGAATAGAAAAGTATCCCAAGTTTGTCTCTTTTCATACATTAGAATAGGGTGCCAAAAGTATTTGATTTGCAAGGAGAGCTTAGGAAGACTAAGCCACCTACATTTGATGGTGAAAATAAGAAATGTGAATATGTTGAAGCATGGTTGTTGGGCATGAGAAATTATTTCCAATTGAATAATTGTTCATCAAAATTAGAGTCAAGTATTACATTCTACCATCTTCAGGGGGAAGCATTAATGTGGCGGGAACAAATCAAGTAGGTTAAGCACATTGATGAGAAAGGGATCTCATGGAGGTAGTTCAAAAAGTATTTTCAAATGAAATGTTTGATGGAGAATTATAATTATAAGAATATGCAAGTGCCCTTTAAACTAAAGATTAGAAGAATGAAAATGGATGAGTATGAGAGGAAGTTTCTAGAAGTGTTGAGGTATGTTGGCTTCATCAAGGATGAGAAGGTTAAAATTCAAATATTTGTGAGTATACTTCCATCTTTTTACATTGAAAATAATTATTTTGATGAGCCCAAGACCCTAGAAGAAGCCACAAGGAAAGCTAAGTATATTTATGAGCATAACAAAGGAAGGATAGTGTCATACAATTTAATTTTTTTTAATTTTGTTACACTTCTTTATCAATATGGGGCATATTCTTGTGAGATTCTAACATTGTATTTGCAGGGTTAGTGCATAAATGAGATATGAACTACGAAAGAAACTCTAAGTTGTAGTTCTTCAAAAAAAAAAAAAACTTATAACGAAAATAATTAAAATCATAATGTAACACACCCAACACCCTAAATACCCCTTTTGAGGGATGGAGTGTTAAAATGTTACTTTTCTCCAACCCTCTCCAAACCTCTTCTAGGGATGGAGTGTTGAATTTTTAAGGATTTATTCGACAAATGTCTTCATACTACCAAGTAGCTCCACATCATTGTTCCCATATGATGTGGCACTGATGTGCCCTATCTATAGGGCGTGACTATTGACTATGCATCAACCTAGAATTGATGTGGTGCCTGCCACATGGCCACTGGACCTTCAGTATATCGACCTTCAACCTATTCTGATCTCCACACAAAGATCCATATCCCCCCACAATCATCTCTTACCAAAAAATGACACATGTCCACCAGTTCATCAGACCGCGAGACCTTGAAATATCAGATCTCAGGGTCCTAACACCTTGAACCTTTTTACTATTCACTTAGCACAAAATGCCCACTCTTATCTAAGATGGTGCCTAGGACACGTGGTCCTACCACCACCAACCACCTATTATGAAATGTGGCTTTGCCGCTATCTAACAACTATCATGAAACATGGCACTCATACTAATTGACACGTAGCTCAAGTTTTCTCTACAGATCCATGCCCATATGTGTCAAATCAGTGTGACATGTGGTACTGCCACCGTGTGACACATGGACCTCACACATGGACTAATGTGGTCATACATGTCATAATTATACTTGGATATCACCCAATAGGATTCTGACACTTGTCCACCATGCATCGGTTTGGTTAAGTCCTCTAACATCATCTCAAGACATGTGTCATAATCTAGTCATTGCAGTCATTGTCCATTAGCTCTCCAACAATTCTATACAAATTAAACTCCCCGATGTCTAGGGTCGGATTGAATTTTCTCATCAAATATCGATGGTGGAGATTATATTATCGATTTTTCAGATCGACGACTCACGCCCTCTCAAATCTTGGCCCTATACGAAGTTCTATTAGTCGAGGATTATTTTAAGTCCCAGTATCCTGATGTCGATAAGCATCAGGCACATGTGTGAGATCCACTCAGGAGATGACACATGGTCATGATTCTTACTACCACCTAAAAGAACATGTGGGTAACAAACCATTCGACACGTGGCACACATTTTTCATGTGTATCTCTACCTAAACTTTCCAAATCAAAAAGACATGTGGCAACACTCTCGCGTGACACGTGGACCAGATACTGTGTGCCACATGGACAAACCACTTCGAGACATGTGCTTCATTGTTGGCATGACATTTATTCACCAAGTGGCATATATTGAGGCTTTCTCGATGAACTGGAATCACGAAAATTTTTGAGGCCCGACTTCCAGGGATTATGAGAGGTTTAATTTGGTTAATATTATAATTTAAGAGAGAGATTACCATGCTAATCCTCGGGGTTATGAATCCTAGAATTTACTAAGGAATTTCAACACCTAAGATGTCTCGACTTATAGATATGATGACTGAAAATTCAAAGACGTCGATGCAGAGGGATGGATCATGTTAGGGCCCACAATCTACTCGTTCGCAATAAGATCTGGACATGTGTCAACCCCATGACACTGTTGTAGAAAATATGGCCCACTACGTCTCCGTAATCTCTCTCTCTCTCTCTCTCTCTCTCT
>JZKD02S2171636.1:351297-399882 GCA_000966675.3 Picea glauca
GACTGTGTGTTAAGTGTTGGTGCGGGGTTTGAAACCAAGACCCGTGTGTTAAGTGTTGGCGCGGGGTTCAAACGGAAGTTGCATGGTTTTCAAACGATTTAACCACCTTTTTACTCAGCGAGAGGTCACATGGCCATATGCCCAGGTGCCGAGGTGGTTAGGGGCTGGAGGTGCCTTAACCGTCCTACGGTTTGTACCGTTGGCACGATTGCACCCAGTGCTTGGTTTTTATGCTTAAAAGAGCGTGTGAGCCAGGTTTTTTGAAGGGGGGTGCGAATTGTAGAACTAGAGACAACAAGCTTGAAGAGAGAGACTTCCAGGAGGCCTAACTTCTTCATTTTTCGACCGATTGAGGTGACGAAAGAGCCCAGACAGGGGTTTGGGACACTGGGAAGCCATTGGAGCAGTCAGTTTGTCAGTTTGAGCATTTTAAGACATGTTTTTGAGCATTTTGTGAGAAATTAATAATAATGATCCATTGGAACCTGGACCAGGAGATGTAGCCCATAAGAGGGGTGAACTCCTTTATCAATTGTTGTGCACATGTGTTTATGTTCAATGTTTATGTTGTTGTTTATGTGAATTTTGCATAAGTAATCCTTAATTTATGTGTTGCGAATTGATCCTATTGCTTTAAACACATAACATTTCACTTGCAATAATTATTCAAGTTTTTCAAGTCTTCTTCAATTTTAGATCAAGAATAGATGAAAAATAAAATATATCCAGTCTAACATCTCTAATTTAATGATGCAAAGAAGAAGATAATCTTGCTAGATCTGATTTGGAAATCTATCTTTTTGCAACATAGGAGCCTAAAAATGATCAATTGAGATTGCATTAGGTTGGATATCCTCCCTACTTACCACCTCCATTTCATATTGTTGTAATACATTTTGAACAAATTCCTCCTAGGTTACAGGGTACTGATATATACTTAAACTATGTCCATTAACCAAGAAAGAAATTCATTCCCCATCTGTTGGAACACTTCTAAAATTTTAAGCCTTAAGGTGCATACAAGGTCCACCGTCGATCTAGTTTCCTTGTCGATCTAACGACCCCCTTTTCCCCCGATTTTTTTTCTTTTTGGAGCTTCCTGATTGTTAAAAAGGTCAAGTCTCTAGAGACTGCTTCGGAGTTTTGCGCTTCGATCATTTCACCATGTAGTTACTCCAATGTCCCAATGTCCAAAAAGAGTTCTAACGAGCCTAGTCCCAATACACGCGTACCCCGAATAGGCTTTGACACATCATTATGGGTAATGGCCTGTTGAAAAGGTAATAAAGTTAATTTGTTGATGCACAAAACTACAAATAACTAAAAGATATACCTCAATTAAAAGTTAAATAGTAAGCTTCACGTATCTAAAGTTCAGATATTCACCATTCATCACACTCTAGATTCATGAAGTCCGAACTCCCGAAATACCGTAAACACTAATTAGGAGGGTTAATTAAAGATTAAAGACAATTAGATAATGATTAACCCCTTCACGATTTCGAGTTTTAGGAATCTTATCTCGAGTTACTGTCAAAATCCTGAAGTCCTAAAACTTGAAAAGAACTTAACGATAAACACAGATAATTAATGGGTTAAACAAGATTATCTCGTAATTATGTTTTCACTAAAACAAAATTTTGGAAAGTTTCAAAAATTATTTATCCAAGATCTCGATTGCGAACCCCCAAATATTAATGACATTAATTACAGCTCAACGAAAATGATTTCAAATAAGATTGCAGATCACCACCTAGATTTTTCATTAAAGATAACAAATACATTGTCAGTAAAGGTATTTGTAAATTGATACACTTGAGGTGAAAAAGATATTGAAGTTTGAATCCCATTTACGTTTTCACATAACAACAACCTTTAACATACTAGGGAGTTTACACATTTCCTTGTAACAGGTAGCATAGTTCCGAGCTTACTACTACCATGGCTCCGCACAAAGTGGATAAAGTGGCTCGTGAAATCATAAGACATAATATAGTTGTCCTCTCGGACACATCGCCAAGAGTTGTATATACCATGAAAACCTGGACGCGGGGGTTTGATATCCTACAATACGAGTTGAATAACTGTCTAGAAGAGTTGAGCTATGAGGTGACTGAAACTCAGGCGAAAAATCTCAAATACATAGCTCAATCATAGTTGCATAAAATAGCCAACATCCGAGACTCATGATGTATAATGACATGATAGGTTGGGCCCTGGAGAATGTTGACGTCTCAACCATGAGCATCCATAATTCACAAAAAAAATTCGTTGTGTATTTTCGACCAAAACATATATAGGTGATGTACAAATTATCTCTAACTTTGAAATACAGTTACAATGTCTCTTTATTAATAGAGTTTGATTAAAAAGAGTGCACACAAGGTGGAAATAATTACCCTGACTTAATCAAGAACTTGTGGGCACGCCCTGAGAATTTCAGAGCAGACACCCATGGCGTATATTCTACTACGTCATTAGATGCCCATATGATGTACGTAGCCATGATGCTATGTAAATATTTTGGGAAAGAAACCTTTGCTCACTTCCAATTATCATGGGTACCAATCATGCATGAAGTTGCAGAAGGTTTTTCTTTCAATTGGGCCAATATATTATCGGATAGTTTGGCCAAGGAAATCATTGAATATCAGTCGTTAAAATCCAAAGGGAAACTTGCCCCTTTCTACATGTCGACATACATTATGGATGCCATTTGTTTTATGACATTTTTTCCTTTGGTGAGCTGGAGCTAGACCTTGACCAACGTTGAGCCCATATATTTCTATCATTCCAAGATATGGAAGGATAAATCAAAATATTTCTTCTATGAAATCTGCAACTATTTGGTGGTTCACATGCATGTTTCTCTCTACGGCTGCCCACCTCCTAGGATTTCAGACAATATCGTGACCAACCTAGGGAAAGTAGTGTACTGGTACATTGAGGATAATTTCTCCTACATTAGAATTTTTTGGTGTTCATTTCCGCCACATGATTTACCAAATTTTATATCAGATCAAATGGTGTGACAAGAGATATCCTATCAAACTGTAGCTATAAGAATCAACAAGAAATTAAAAGCGGCACAGAAAAAGGTATGGTTGACCTTCCCTTTACAAATTGGTATGTTCTCATTGTTTGATTTTGGCCACTCAAAAGTGGAGGCCGCAGCCCTAGAATATATTAAGATGGTAGATATTGAATTCAAAAAGCATGATCCTCACAAGATCGTGTCAAACCACCTATCTCTATACAATCTAAAGAGATACAAGCATGAAGATTCCCCACAAGATGAAATATTATAGGGAGTAAGGTCATACCAAGAGGTGTTGAGCTGAGTCCAAACTTTGGCTTCGGATAAATTAGTTGAGTTCTACAATTTCCAAAGACACATAAGAAATAGTTTACCTAAAGTCTTGCAGGGAGAAACACAGACACCTTCGTATACACAAGAAGTTGAGACTCAAGGTTTAGAAACATGAAGGTCCAGTGGAAAATACACTCAGAAGAGTTTGGAGAAAACTGATGTTTTGACACAGAAAGAAAACACCACATCACCAAATTCACCTGGTAATCAAACTAAAGCTCAAATTGAAGCTTTGTTAAAAAAGGGTCAGGAAACACCCTCATCCACGCCAGATAGATCGACTACTAACATAGCAAGGTAATAGCCATCCACCAAGATAGGTATCCCTATCAAGTCGATAGAACCTTTACAGTCTAGTTAGGGGAACCCAAATGCCGAAGTCATATTTATAGAACATATTACTCCTATTTCAGTTGAATAAATGCCCCCTTCTGACTTTTTTTTTGGTAAGAAGAGGAGGGTTATAGTTAAAAGAGAAACACACCAAAGAGAGGGTGTCGTTTTCAAAAGATATAGAGTGTTGTATGATGGACAAGCATTAGATGAGGCAGACTTCGGCATGGAAATGGTAGGCTCACTGGGTGCTTTTGCCATGGAAAATCAATGTTCAGTAGGGAATCTAGCGAAGCAACTGAAACAAAAGAATATGTTAGTGAGACAGTTTCATAACCAAGTAAATATTGTGGAACAGAGTGTAAAAAACAATATGAACCAGGATTTCAATCAAATCAAATCTCACGAGAGGCATCAAATTTAGCAGCTGCAAGCGAGCATTGAGGAGATTCAAAGGAATTCACAGGCTGATAGAGAATTAGCCACTCACCAAGAAGAGTTGATCAAATAGCTTCAGGCCAAGTTACATCTAGCCGAATTTACAACAGTGGAGGTGGCAACTTTCTAAGCTCAGGCATTAGAGGTGCACGAGAAGCTAGAATTAGCCCAGAAAAACCTTTTTTATGAAATTAGAAGCGGTTCAATGTTGTTATCGGGTGGTAGAACTTTCTCTAAAAAACATTTACATTAAGGAAAGATAAGCCATTATTTATTGAGCTATGTTCTAGGAGGCCATTGTAATGGTAGCAAGGGATGAAATGGCAAAGATCCCTCGATTGTCTCTTTCGAAGAAAAATTGAGGTGACATAATCCTGAAGACATGGGAGACAAATCTGGCTGAAAGAAAAAGATTAGCCAGGGAAGTAAATAAGGCTTGTGAGGAATAATTGTCTTCACTCGACAAGGAGTTACTAGATGTTGAAAGAGATAGTATCTCCGAGGCCTTAGGTAAAGTTGACAAATAAAAAAATCAACTCAATGCCAAGACAAGCATAGAATAGGCCCATACGTCCATCCAACAATTGAAAAATATAAACCTTATCCCGATCAACAAGTGGATAGTAAATCCCATATTACAGTTACATACAATATCATTGGAAGCAAGGAAAATACAAGATACATTTCCTCATATAGAAAAGAAGTTGTATATTTTCAAGGCGAATGACACAACAAAACCTTCCAGGTTAGTAGTGCAGCTAGTAAGCAGGTGAGTCCAGTGTGTCAAACACGGGAAAGATAGTACATATGGAAAAAAATGAGACAACCTGGACCTACTATTTTCATGATCAGATGCCAACCGCCTCCGAGATTAAGAAGAAACACCTCTGTCTGGCAGGTGAAGAGACAGGATGATTATGTGACCTTTCAGTTTATATGTTGTAATATTTGTTATTTTGGGGAAGTCTGATCATTTCAGGTTGAGACCATTTTGTATAAATATCTAAATCAAATACTTATTTGAAGCTTCTTCTTGTCCAATGTAATAGAGAAAACTCTCCTTTTGTGAGTATTAAAACAAGTGCAGACAGGGATTCCAAATTTTTTGCAGTTTGAGTTATGTTTTTTCTCCTATATTTCATATCTCTAGATTTATTTATGTTATTCCTTGATAAGTGAGTGTTTGCAATTTAGTACTCCTACTACTGCAATCACATTGAATAGATTATTTGATAAAAAAATATTTGTTCCTCTATATTCACTATAAGTAAATACAAGACCTGTGAGCTACTTGTATCATTGTACCTCATATCCTTTCAAGGGTGCATTCTTTATTTTCTTCTACTGTCAATAGGGTAAGATTCATCTTCCATTGATGCCTCATTTTGCTTCACATTTTTGTAAGTTTCTCCCATATAATTTGATTTTATAAATTGACTCAGACGACAAATTACAGCCTCTGTCCCACTCTGTCTTTAATTTCATTTTAGGATTAATTCTTATATAAATAACAGAAGAAAAGGCACCTTTAAAAAAAAAAATCCTTTATATTCCTGATGCCTGACATTATTCTTTGAGCCTTATGTTTAATATCAGGAACAACACCATCAATGATTTTTATTCTCACGGAACCATTATCAAAGGCATTCACAATTTCATATGGTCCTAACTAGAGAGTGGTGAGCTTCCCTTAAAATTCTTGAATTTGGAGTAAAAAAGGAGATCAAAATCACCTGGTTTGAATTGCTTATTCCGAATAAACTTGTTGTGTCATTTTCTTCTCTACTATTAAACAATATTGGTCTATTGAATGGAATCCTTGTGCATCTCAACCAATTCATTGAGTTGAGGTATTCTTTGTTGTTGTGCATCTTAGAGATTCATGAAATGAACTGCAATCCTAAAGGTCTTCACCTAAAATTCTATTGGAAGAAGAACTTGTTTTCATTACGCTAGTTCATATGGTGTAAACATGTTTATGTTCCTCCATGTAGGCCTATAAGCCCAAAGTGCCTTAGGAAGTCAATCTACCCAATCATTATTATTTATATGAATTGTTTTAGTCAAGATTACTTCATGGTCCTTGTTGGTGGACTCCACTTTCCCATTGGAATTTGGATGGTAGGGAGAGGATTGTTGTTTCTTAACTTGATATTGTTGACTGATGTCATGTATAAGTTTCAATGTGAACTGCACTCCTTGATATGTTACAATTTCTCTAGGAACACCAAAACGTGTGAAAATGTCCTCAAGTAGAAAATATACAAATGATTGTTCATTGGCATGAAAAGTATCTTTATATTCTACCCATTTAGTAATGTAATCACAACAAACCAACATTTACCTTTTCTTATTTGAAATTGGAAAAATAGGTGTCATAGAATCAATTGCCACCATTTATGCATTGATGACTTGATTGGCATTTTTTTGGTCCTACTTGTAGACATCAATTACCTATACCTCCTCTGGATTCTTCAAAAAACATTTTTTTTGAATTGTACATGCCCTAACGGCTATGAAAGGTTCATATACATGAGTTTCTCTAAGGAAAGTCACATACATGTCAATTTTTCTCAAAAAAATATTCCACATTTTTGGGCAGGGTTCATGAGTTTTTCTCATTTCCTAACCCTATAATTCTCGTACATAACGGATTATAACCACTCCAATCACTTGGATATGGTATAAAATGATCACAATCCATGAGGAAAGGACAATCAACCTTGAAGAAATGTTATTTTGGCTATATCACACGTTGTTAGTAAGCCCTTATATTCTCACAGTTTTTTTTTTCCTCGGACCTAGACACCCTTGTTTCCAACCTTTCCATGCATCCCCTTATTTGAACAATAAATCTCCCTTGATATTTTTTAGTTTTGTTTCTGATTGGATTCATAGTTTCATCATATATTCAACAACCTGGGTGGAGGGACCTAGAGTCCGTTCAAGGAGCAATATTGCAGCATGTACGGGTGATAACCACCCCTAAAATATGTTGTAAATAAATAGAGATACTCTTTCCTTCAAAATTATGGTATTCTTTGTATATGCTCATTGTATTTGAATATATCTTAATTTATAATACTATTTGTTGCAATTACTTATGATTTTGATCAAATCCATAGAAGTTGGTTATGAGATAAGTGTTCTCTTTTGTAGTCTTGCACTTGAAAGTTTTGCAGGTTGACAAAGGAGCAACTTGGAAGGAGTGGAAAATATTTCATCTTTGGGATATTCATAAACCATAGGACACCAAGTAAGTCTTGATTCCTTAATTATTAGTAGTTAGTTATTTGATCAAGTTAGTTGCATATTTATGTTTTCTTTCTTTGGAAATTGTTTGATATTTAAATGGTCAACGATCCGTTCTGGATTTGAATCATAGCCATAGGGATTTTTCCCATAACAACATGGCCCACAAAGTCTAGATCCCATTTTTCAAAAGCCTTAATGAGTACCTATGGTTGCAAAGGCATATTGTTAGATTGTGCTACGTGGCCCATTTGTTGATAGTTGTCGCATATTTGAACTTACATTTTGGCCTCTCTAAAAAGAGTGGACCAACAATACCTCAAATCAAGGAATTTGTAGGTTGTTCTATTGTCATTGAATTTCCCTATGCATGGCTCATCATTATAGGATTTCAATATATCAAACATTTCATCTTCATGTACACACCTTCTAATGATCATATACGGTCCTATACGGAAGAGTTTCCCTCCAATATAGGAATAGGAGGCACTAAGTCTGACAATCTTCTATTTTTCTCTGGATGAAATATGTTGTGGAAATATTATTATAGTCAAATAGTTATCCACATTTTCAAACAAAGGAGATTTAATAGATATAGAAAACAAATTCTCATCAAGAAAATCATCATCTACAAGAGTTACTCAACCTTCATTATGAATCCTAGAAAGGAAATATGAAACTCAATTTTCCTTTCTAGGTCTATCTAAAATAGTAATATTATACTCTTGGAGAAACAAAATTCATCTACTTATTCTACCATTGATTATTGGTTTTTTCATAAGGTATATAATGGTATAATGGTCAGTATGAATGAAAAACTCATACACAGTGATATAATATATTAATTTGTTGATTACGTGCACAAGTACTAGAAAATTTTTTTTGTTATTGTATAATTTAATTTAGTAGGTGTTAGATTTTTACTAATAAAGTAAATGGCACAAGACAATTGATTCTCTTGTTGTCCTAATACTTCTCTAAGATTTGTGTCAGAATCATTTTTCGATATGTGAAATGGAAAATACCAATTTGGCCCCTGTTGGGCCCATGCTTATTTTGAGGAAAGACCTATTTTTGGAAGGAAAAACCTAATTTTGGAGCACGTTCAAAAGATGGAAAGAAAGAAGCATGCAGAAAAAGAAAGAAAAGAAGAATGCAAGAGAAAAATCCATGTGACAT
Source organism: Picea glauca (assembly GCA_000966675.3). Lineage (NCBI taxonomy): Eukaryota > Viridiplantae > Streptophyta > Pinopsida > Pinales > Pinaceae > Picea > Picea glauca. The sequence goes on from JZKD02S2171636.1 coordinate 359,870, forward strand.
GCAGGCAGACAAGCCTAACCATGATAGGGCTAGGGTTTTTTATAAGGATTGTAATGGATATAATTCTGTAAAATAGTATAAATAAGAACCTAGGAGGTCTAGGTTGGGGGATCAGTGGGGTTAAATGGGGTTTGTTCTTTATTGGTTGTTGTTAATTTTAGTAATAAGGTCATAGAAGAGTTGAATAAGCTAGGTTTTGAGGGTTAGATCATAGGCAGAGGAGCCTGGTGTGATCTATTTCACCTCACAGATGTTCCTTAACCTCATCAAGATTGTATGATTGAATACACAATGTGCACAGAGCCAGATTTTGCAGCAGACTAAATAAAAGAGCAGAGAAGCCAAATCTTTGTGGATGTAGCCCAGGAGGGGGTGAACCAAGGTAAAACTTGTGTTATGTGTGGTGTTCCTTGAATTCTTTACTTCCTATTAATGGCTAGCTTATGAATGAATGATTACTATATGTATTAGCATCCATGCATAAGGATAAAATACGAATGAATGAATCCTAGAAAGGCTTTAATCAAGAACAAATTTAAGGCATAAAGAAATATAGAATACCCTCCCAAATCCCCACTCATTCCTAGACTTCAAGAACTTGAGCATTGCAGTCACCCATAGAGCTATCTCAGGTGATATTGTGTTGTGTTCTCTGCGTGCAACGTTGTATTATGGTTTACTAGGAGGGCCAATAGTTTTAGAGGATTTTGTTGGAAACTTGTTCAGATCTAAACCTGGGTTAACCCAAGAAGAAGTGAAAGAGAGATCTAACCAACAAATGGTTCCATTGCTGATTGAAACTACATGGGATTGAGTGGATGAGATCCATGGAAGAAACACACAGAGAATGAAGGTATAGAAGGGAATGTTCAGGCCATGGAATCCAACAAAGGAGAAGATCAAAATATGGTTTAAAATGAAATAACTCGAGTTTGCGCAAAAGGAAAACAAAAACCCTAACCTAACATCACACAAATATCTCGACAAATACATGTTTAGCGACTTTCATGAGGTATTTTTTTGTGATTTTCCACATTTGTTGCATGAGTGGTTATTCAAGTTAAAATACAACCACCCTACAAATCGAATCATATAGATGGAGTGTAATCTTGTGGAGATCAAGAAGTTACAGTAAGTTTATAACAAATTTACTTGCATAATAGATTTCTGGTTAGACTATATTGTTGCGGGGTTTATCACCAAATTTGCAGTAGATACAACGAAGTACTACACCACAACATAGAAGTATTTTCTAAAGGGACCTAGAGGTAGGTACATTAGATTGTTGTATACTTTAATCAATATTTTATTGTATAATAATGGTGTGATGACCATGGAATTAGACAACTAAACTTCTCTATGTGCATGGGGGAAGGGGGGAAGCACTGACAGGAGGTGGAAAAATGGAGGAAGAGATGGATAATGGAATTTATAAGGAGGCCATGGACCCAATCATGATGGAGGAAGACCAGATAAAGAAGATAATGGAAAAAGATGGAAAGACGCTCAGTGGAGTACCCTACCAATATAAGATGAATAACAAGAAGAGAGCCATAGTTGATAGAGAGGTCTTGGCAAGCAATTAAGAAGAGGTAGAAGATCTACAGGCTGTGGAGTAGATTAAGCAAATCCTATGCACAACATATGAAAGGAAAACATTAGGTCCAAGGGTAGGAACAAACAATCTAGATCACTATCAGTGTGGAACCTACAACCCCATGTGCAACTAACACACCAGAGAGAACAACAACATTTAGAAAACCAAATTTTAGTGGAATAAAGGAAATAGGAAATGCATCCAAACAAGGAGAAATAACTGGAGGATATAGTTCAATAAGTAACAATCAAATATCTACATCGCGTGGAGGTAGTACTTCAACACAGTTTAAAATGGGAGGACATGATCTCATGATCAGATTACCATAATTTCAGGGAGAGGCATTAGAGGACCCTGAAAAGCACTTATTCATCTGTGAGAAAATCTGGGAAGCAAAGAAGATCACATATGAGGATACAAATCTCACACAGTTATATATCATGCTAAGAAACCACGCACTATACTAGTACATGAGCCTAGATGTAAACAATCCACCGGGATTAACAAGGACTATTACAGATGTGAAAAAACTACTGATAAACGAATTTCAGAAGCCCAACTCAGAGGATTCGTATATGAATGAAATTATTAAAATCAAGAAAAAACTAGGTGAGTCTATTTGGGATATTGATAAGAGGTTTAAGTGTCTAAAATGTAAGTTGAAATATGTAATGGCTGACATGCAACATAGGCATCTATTTTTGAACTCATTGTTACCACATTTGAAATATCCATTAAGACATGAAAAATTCCAAACTCAGAAAGAGGCTCTGCATGAGTACTTACAACTAGAAGAAAACTAGTATCAGTAGACAGATCCAACAATAGAGGAGTTGAAGGAGGATTTGAAGAATCTAACATTTCAACTTAACCAGAATAAGGGTAAAGAGAAACGAGAAGTCATTTGGTGTAGCTTATGCAGGACAAAAGGACACCATCAAAATGAATGTCCAAATTTTGCCCAATATATGGCGACAAGGGTGAAAAACCCATTACCAATAGGAGGACCATGGTGCGATATTTGCAAGACACATGGATATGATCCATATCACTTCCTAATGATGCAGAAGTATAAGACAGTACCCAAAAGTTCATATTGAAATTTCTTCAAGACAGTGGGTCATGATGATAATGATTGTAGGATGATGGAGTTGATGAGAGAAATAACTTCAGATACTTATAGGTTGTAAGAATAAATGATGACAGGAAAACATACACCTTATTTCAACCAATTACCACCACCATACAACAATGTGCAACATAAATACAACAATTCAAAGCCGCAGTATAATAACACAAAACCACAATACAATCTCGCGTAGTATAACCAAGTACCTCATTATAACACACCACATGGAGATCGAGGTGGATATAGAGGTGGAGGACGAGGCAGAGGAGGATTTGGACAAGCCAGAGAACCATTAGTGTGCCATAACTTCCAATAACTAGGACATTATGCAAGGGAATTTCTACTCCCACCAGCGACATGTATGTATTGTCGTGCAACAGATAATGACACAGAAGGTTGTCCGACACTATTGGGGAAGATCCATGAAAAAAGGAACCAGAACAACCAGAATGTCTAGTTGATTTTAGAAGAAGCCAGGGAGGATGGGAGAAACATCAATATAGTCACTCGAGGAGGAGCTAATATAGGAACTGGTGCAATGGTGTAGACCTGCTACCCTCAAACCGAGATCCGCGCAGGATATTTTCTATACCACGAAAAGGGTTAACTGAACACCTTATTTAAGCCCGCAAAGTATTTTGGGTCTCGTGAGTTGGGCACTTTGAACGCAATTCCACAACTCTTAGAAATAGCTGAAACACATAATTGTGAATGGGTTTAAGGTGTAAGCCCCTCTCCAGCCCCTTTTCCAATAGGACCACATCCAAGCCTTAACGCAAGAACCTTTTGTGACTCGTGAATTTATGATTTGGAGTGCCAACCTCTCATTCTCTTCCATTATGAATCCCCAAAATGCAATAAGTAAACGTTATGTGGACTCTACCAAAGAGATGCATACATGCCACTTGTCTCCTCCACTTTAATCTACTTACAGGGTGAACTCTTGCCACCTGTCCACACGGATTTTACGGCTTTCGCAACTCAAGCGAACAGACAACAACCATTCCTCTTCCTCTATGGATCCCCGACTCCGAAATCATACCCTCGACGATATCTACGGCTGTGTGCCTCCCTCGATCCAACGGTCCTGGTTGTATCAGGATTTCTCAACCTGGGAGTTCACAACTCTCGATTCCAACCTTGAACTACTCCACTTCCGATCCCCGGTATGGTGAATTCACATACGAGATCAACAGTCCTTGTTGATCCAGATCTAACATTCACTACCCCTCTCGAGCTTATGGGTGTTGAAAGACTCTTAGTCTTAATCCCTTTGTTGGTCTATCATATCCAATGGTCCATGAAACTTTGGCACTTCCTCCTGAAGTGATTCCACTGTACGATTCAACCTCTCAAGGAATTCTAGCCAAATGACTTGGTGTCCTTCCTCCTGAAATTAACTTATGTGAGACGATTTCGATCTCTACCTCCATTTGAACACTTTAGAGGTTCTATCCCTTATGATCTTTCGCTTATGAACTCAAGGCTTCCAAAAGGGTCTCTGCATGCACTCCTTGTGGAAAATATTCAAATAACCTCTGGTTATTTGGGTCTTTGGCTCTATGCACTCTTTGCAATAGAGAATTCTTCAAATCCTCTATGAGTTTGAAAGAATTTGTTCCCTTCTCCCAATCTGTGCACACCTTGCATGGTTATGTTCTCTGCTAGCACTCTTTTCCTATAAAGACACAATTTGAATCTCCTCTGAGAGTTCTGAGATGAAACTCAGAGCTTGGTCGATGCACTCCTTGTGGACCCTCCACTGCACTCTTTGTAGGAGTTCTCAGAAAGAGAATCAACTGAAACTCATTCTCTCCTTTGTCCGGAATTCAAACATTCAACATAGAGTTCTAGAGCATACATACACATAACATTGAAGAAAAATGCATACATAGAATGCAAACAAGCATGCAACATACCATTTAATAGTTGGTTCCAACAACCATAACAAACACAGATATTGGAATCAAATCTTTCTTCTATTAATTCCAGTGTTCCTGTACATGGAAAATAACAACTAAAAATGCATAAAATTCTTTGTTCTCCTATATTCTTCTCTGCAGCTCTCCAGCATATGAATTCTGAATTATGTTTTTTTAATGATACAAGAGTCGAGGGTGTCTATCATCCATTTTCCCTCCTATTCTCCTAAACTGTCTAATCTATTAAATTAAATCTACCTACTTGCATTAAACATACATAAATTCCCATTACATCTGCGGATAGGAACATACACTCCAAAATCAGTTTGGATCTTCAATACATAAATGCTAATGAACTTTCCTCCCATCCATTACATTAATGTTTCAGATTTTGAAATTCACAACGTTTTCACAAAAATGTATTTAATTGCATCTGCGCATCCAGCTGTCTCCTTGGTTTTAGGCATGCACATGGGCTTTATACGATGCTCCTGCATCATACTCCCTCGCTTGAAAATTTTCATGAACTCCTGTTCATGAGCTCTTGCACGATCTATCCATGTCTTTGAATTTTTGCTTCATTCTCCCAGCTGGAATCTTCAATTGGATGTCCTTTACACTTGACCAAGTATTCAAAATACTCTTTTCTCCTAGTCTTTCTGTTAATCCTATTTTCAATTATGCTTTCCATCTATGGATTTTCAGCTACAGGCATTTGTTTTGTCCATTGAGTCTTTTCCTGTTCACCCTCTTCTCCTGCTTCTTCATCTCTGTAAGGGTACAAATCCGTGACATTGAATATCGGTGAGATTTCGACCCCATCGGGTAATTCAATCTCATACGTGTTTGCCCAAAATTTTCTTATGACTTTGCACGATCCAATTTTCTTCATCTTCATCTTGTTGTATGTTCCCCTTGGGAATCTTTCCTTCCTCAAATGCACAAGAATCAAATCACCAACTTCAAATTGAAGTTCTCGCCTGTGTTGATCTGCTCTATGCTTGTACTCTTGACTTGAACTCTGCAACTGCTCCTCGATTCTACTATGAAGCTCCTTCATTCCTTCTGTAAAGTCCTCTTCACTAGCACTCCTAAATTCAACTTATTCTGAATCTTTCAATTCAGAGAATCCCCTTGGCTACATTCCATATACAATCTAGAATGGACTATGCCCTTTGCTTTTGTTAAATGAATCGTTGTAAGAAAATTCCGCCGATGGAAAAATGTGATCCCATTGACTGTGGTGTTCAGTCACTAGACTCCTTAACAAATATCCCAAGCTCCTGTTCACGACCTCTGTATTTCCATCCGTTTGAGGATGATACGTTGAGCTAAAAGACAATTTTTTCCCCAGCTTCTTTCATAAGTTCCTCCAGAAATGTCCTGTGAACTTGGTATCTCGATCAGAAAGGATACTCCTTGGCAAGCTGTGAAGTCTGACAACTTCCTTGAAAAATAGGTTTGCAATATGAGTTTCATCACTGGTTTTCTGGCATGGTATGAAATGTGCCATCTTTTAAAATTGGTCTACCACTACAAAGATTGAATCATACCCCCTTTGTGTCCTTGGTAGTCCTAATACGAAATCCATGCTCACTGTGTCCCACGGCCTTTCGGGTATGGGTAATGGTTGATATAACCCTGCGTTCTGCCTTTTTCCCTTCATGTGCTAACAAATTCTACACCTGTCCACAAATTTTGTTAACATTTGTTCTCATCCCTGGCCAGTAATATGAGCCATTCAACTTTGATAATGTTTTTTCATGACCGAAGTGTCCGACCAATCCTCCACTGTGTTTTTCCTTCAACAAATTCTCCCTCGTGGAGCATTTCGAAATACATATCTGATTTCCCCTGAACAGTAATCCATCCAGGATCATGTACTCTATCCATTGCCTTATGTCCCTGAGAATTATATTCTCAGACACTTCATATGCCTCTTTGAAATCTGGATCATCCCTGTACATTTATTTGAGGTTATCAAAAGCCAATGTCTTAACTCTAAATTCTTGCAAAAGAAAACATTTCCTTCTCAAACTGTCAGCAACTTTGTTAGCATTTCTAGAAATATGCTTAGTCACAAAAGTAAAATTCTTCATGTATTCAACCCATTTAGCATGCTTTTGGTTCAACTTCTCCTATCGAGTCACGAATTGCAAAGCGTGATTATCGTTGTACAAAATGAACTCTTTTGGAACCAAATAGTACCTCCATTTCTTCAGCACTTGTATGACTGCGTAGGATTCTTTGTCATACGTGGAGTACTTAATCTTTGCTTCATTCAGTTTTTCACTGAAATATGTGACTGGCCTATTGTCTTGGCTTAATACCAAACCAATGGAAAATCTACTCGCATCACATCTAGCCTGGAATGTCTTGCTGAAATCTGGCAAGACCAGAATTGGTTGCTCAGTGAACTTCCTCTTCAACAAGTTGAAGCTCTTCTCCACTTCCTTCGTCTAGTGAAAATATTTATGTCTTTTCTTCACCATATCCATCATAAATGCACTAATTCCATTGAATTTTTGGATGAATTTCTTGTAGAAGCTAGCCAAACCACGGAGGCTTCACACTTCAAACATGCTCTTCAATGATGGCCAATCCTTAATCGTCTTTATCTTTTCCAGATCCATTTTCAATTCATTGGCAGAGATAAAAAAAACCCAAATAAATGAGTTATGTCCTCATAAATGACGATTTCTTCATATTGATCAACAATTTCTCTTGCTGCAATCTTCTCATCATTGCAGCTAAATGATTCAAATGCTCTTCTTCAGTCTTGCTGAAAATTAATATATCATCAAGATATACAATGACGAATTTTTGAATGAAATCCTTCAGGACTTCGTTCATCAACCTCATGAAAGTACTAGGCTCATTCATCAAGCCAAATGGCATGACAAGACATTCATACAACCCTTCATTTGTCTTGAATGATGTCTTCCATTCATCACCTTCTCTCATTCTAATCTGATGATATATGCTTTTCAAATCAATCTTTGAAAAAAACTTTGCTCCACTCAAGAAATCCATCAAGTCATCCATCCTTGTAAATGGGAACCAATACCTAATGGTAATTTTGTTGATTTCCCTTGAGTCTGTACACATCCTCCAGCCTCCATATTTCTTTGGGCTAAGCACTGTTGGAATAGCACATGGGCTCAAGCTCTCCTGAATCAATCCTTTGTCCATGAAGTCCTGGACCTGTCTCTTAACCTCTTCATTCTCTTTTGGCATCAATATGTATGCTACTTTGTTTGGAAAATTGGCTCCAGGTATAAGATCGATATGATGGCTTATACTCCTAATAGGTCGAAACAAACAGGGTAGTTCATCCACTACTATATCAGCAAATTCTTCCAGTAACTCCTAGATTTATTTTGGTAAATCATCTATCCTAGTGTTGTTCAAAACAATTCTGGGATTCCTAACCAAAATGAATTGTGTGTCTTCCCTCTTCTTGACTTAATTAAGAAGTTCCTTCCCACTCATGAGAAGTACAGTTTTGCTCATCTCTGTTTTCACCTCTTTATCCTTAATTGGCAGCAACATGTGCATCCTACCATTTTTCTCCAGAGTGTACATGTTCTTTCTCCCATCATGCACCACATTTTTGTCATATTGCCACGGTCTACCCAGCAATACATGACAAACATCTACGGGAATGACATCACACAATACCTCATCTTTATATCCTCCTATTTTAAATTCAACGAATAATTGTTTAGTGACATTTACCTAATGTCCTTTTTGTAGCCACGAAACTTTGTATGGGCTCGGATGCGCAATATTATCTAGCTCCAACTTTTCTACAATTTCCATGGATACAAGATTATTTGTGCTACCATTGTCCACTATGACCTTGCATACCCTATCTTTGGTTTTGTAAATAGTCTGAAACGGACTGTTTCTTTGGGATGGATTCTCTGGCTCCTTCTCTGGTTTCAAGAGAAATTTCTGCATCATCAAAGATCATTTTCCCTCAGCGTCTTCTGCCTCAACATTCTATCCTTGAGATTCAGCAATGTGAGTTTCACCACAATATTTCTTCTTATCAGGACACTCATAGGATTTATGTCTGATTTTTCCACAGACAAAGAATTTCACTTCACCTCCTCTGCCTCTTCCTCTTCCTCTAGCTCAAGGAAAAGTATTTCTATCAGCATACTGCCTCCCCTATGATCATCCTCCTTTCTAAGATTGAGTTTGAGGTTTCTTCCCCTCTTCTTTGGGCTTATGAGCTCTGTCCTAGGAAATTGTCTTGCCTCTTCTTTGACTTCTGCCTCGACCTCTTTGACCTTGCTTTCGACTCAGCTTCTCTTCAGCTTTTAGAGCCATCTGATAAGAATCTTCTATGGTTCGAATGGTCATCATGCTCATCTTGTCCTGAATGTCATATCGTAGACCATTCATATGCCTAGAAACTTTCTCATCATCACTTTCCCGATGACCTTCTTTGATGTTTATCCTATAGAACTCTTCATTGTATTCTTTCACTCACATCAGCTTCTGTCTCAAATTCTGCATCCTTCGAAATAAATTTATTTGATAATCCCTAAGTATAAAATTGGCTTTCATTTTTGCAACCATTCTATCCCAACTCTTGATTTTTTTCTTGCCCTTGCAACGTCTGTCGGCCTGTAGTTCATACCACCACAGTGTTGCATGCCCTTTAAGTCTAGTAATGGCATGTTTGACTTTCTTGTCTTCCTTGACATCCTCATAGTCGAAGTGTTTTTCTAGAGCTCTAATCCATTCTAGAATCTTTTCAATGTATAGGTTTCCTTTGTACATTGGAATGTCCATTTTTTCTCTAGCACCTATCCTTGCAACAACCCTGAATAGGCGTTCTTCTGAATCATCTTCGACTGCAACTTATTCTCCTTCGTTTCCAGCTTCATTTTCACTTTCAACTTCGCTAATATCCCCAGCGTCAACTGTTCACCTATGTGTTGTCTTCATAGCATCAAGTCTAGCACGTAATTCACACATTTCTCTTTCCACCGCTGGATCAGGTATGGGCCATTCTCTTCTTCTTGGAAGCATGGTTGTAAAATTCCTCTTTTCTCTCTACCGTAGAAAGAAAAGAATTTGTTTTGGGCTCTGATACCACAACTGGTGCATACCTCCTTCCCTCAGGCCAAGATCCATACAGGATCTTTTCTAAACCACGATAAGGGTTAACTGAACTCCTTGTTTAAGCCCGCAAAGGATTTTGAGTCTCATGAGTTGGGCTCTTCGAATGCAATGCCATGGATCTCGGCAATAGCCAAAATGAGAAATTGTGAATGGGCTTAACGTGTAATCCCCTCTCCAACCCCTTTTCCAATAGGACCATAGACATGCCTCAAAGAAAGCACCTTTCATGACTCACGACTTCACGAGTTGGAGCACCAACCTCTCGTGTTCTTCCCTTACGAATCCTCGAAATGTGATAAGTCAAGGTTATGTGGACTCTGCCAAAGAGAAATGTACACGCCACTTTTCTCCTCCACTTTACTCTACTTACAAAGTGAACTCTTGCCACCTGTCCACATGGATTTTTCGACTTTCAAAACTCAAGCAAATAGCCAACAGTCGTTCCTCTTCCTCTATGGATCCTCAGCTTCGAAATCGTACCCTCGACGAGATCTATGGTTGTGTGCCTCCCTTGATCCAACGGTCCTGGCTGTATCAATATTTCACAACCTGAGATTTCGAAACTCTCAAGTCCAACCTTGAACTACTCCACTTTTGATCCCGGGTATGGTGAATTCACATACGAGATCAAAGGTCCTCATTTATCTGGATCTAACAGTCACTACCCCTCCTGAGCTTACGGGTTTTGAAATACTTTCAGTCTTAATCCCTCTGTTGGTCTATCAGATCCAACAGTCCATGAAACTTCGACACTTCCTCCTGAAGCGATTCCATCACTTGATTCAACCTCTCAAGGAATTCTCACCAAATGACTTGGCATCCTTCCTCCTGAACTTGACATCTATGAGATTATTTTGACCTCCTCCCTTTGAACACTTCATAGGTTCTATCCTTTCTGATCTTTTGCTTATGAACTCAAGGCTTCCAAAAGGGTCTCTGCGCGCACTCCTTGTGGAAAATATTCAAATAACCTCTGGTTATTTGGGTCTTCGACTCTGTGCACTCTTTGAAATAGAGAATTCTTCAACTCCTCTGTGAGTTTGAAATAATTCATTCCCTTCTCCCAGCCTACGCACACCTTCCACGACTATCTGATCTGCTAGCACTCTTTACCTGTAAAGACACAATTTGAATCTCCTCTCAGAGTTCTGAGATGAAACTCAGAGCCTGGTTGACGCACTCCTTGTGGACCCCCCACTGCACTCTTTGCAGGAGTTCTCAGAAAGAGAAACAAATGAAACTCATTCTCCCCTTTGTCCAGAATTCAAACATTCAACATAGAGTTCTAGAGCATACACACACATAACATTGAAGAAAAATGCATACAGAGAATGCAAAAAATCCTGCAACATACAATTTAACAGGTCGTTCCAACAACCATAACAAACACATAGATTGGAATCAAATATTTCTTCTATTAATTCCATTGCTCCTGTACATGGCAAATAACAACTAAAAATGCATAAAATTCTTTGTTCTCCTATATTCTTCTCTGCAGCTCTCCAGCATATGAATTTTGAATTATGTTTTTTTAATGATACAAGGGTTGAGGGTGTCTATCATCTGTTTTCCCTCCTATGCTCCTAAATTGTCTAATATATTAAATTAAATCTACTTACTTGCATTAAACATACTTAAATGCCCATTACATCTGTGGATAGGAACATACGCTCCAAAATCAGTTTGGATCTTCAATACATAAATGTTAATGCACTTTCCTCCCATCCATTACATTAATGTTTCAGATTTTGAAATTCACAACGTTTTCACAAAAACGTATTTAATTGCATCTGTGTATCTAGCTATCTCCTTGGTTTTAGGCACGCACTTGGGCTTTATACGATGCTCCTGCATCACGCAATAAAACAAGACCCAACACAGCACCAATGAGTTAAGAAGAATATTGAGCCATAGAAGCAGTTTGATGCATGGAAAGAAAAGGAAACATTCAAAGAGGATAGGTAGGATTTTATCAAGAAAAATGTTGTGTCCACATCAGTCACGTAGCAAAATCAGAACTCACCAATGTACAATATTCCCTCCTCAGTGGACCATACCAGTAAAGGACAACCTTTAGAAAAAATAAGTACCATAAAAACTTGTATGCAATCCTATTTTAAGATATTGAATGACCCATCATCTATTAAGGATTTACAAAATATGCTAGAAATATGTAACACAAAGGAGGAAGGGAAGTTGGAACAGAAAACAGTCAATCATCTCCATACTAGAAGAAGGACAAGTAGAGAATTCAGACTAAATGCTAACATTGGAGATTTCAATATGGGAGATATTATACTAGACTTAGGCTCTGAAGTAAACATTTTAACTAAGAATACATGGTAGTGTATGGGAGAACCCACACTATGATATTCACATGTCCAACTGAAAATAGAAAATCGACACAGAGTATTCCCAATTGAAGGCTTACAGGTGTGACAGTATATTTGGATGGAGTGCGCACTATGGAATATTTTGAAGTAATAGAGATAGTAGATGGGACAAAACCTTACCCAACATTGCTTGGATTGGATTGGGTATTTGATAACCAAGCTATAATCAACCTGAAGACAAGAAAAATGGTGTTTGAATCAGGTGAATATAGAGTCATTGCACCATTGGATCCTTCAAAAGGAAAAAGGTTTGTAGAACCCACTTTTTTAGATTTGGAGGAATAAACCAGTTGTACAGAACCACCGCATGAGAAGAGGATTATGTTAACCCAAATACAGATGGGGTACTCAGTTAGAGAAGCATTACATCATGTTCTTATGAATCAGACATAGGTTTGGATAATTGGCAACAGAGATTACAAGAAGTTTCCACAAGAAGGTGCACAAGAATAGATTGCGCAGTAAAATGGGTTGGTAAAGAGATGAGAGAACCTCCCAGTTTTCATGGGTTAAATGAATTAGAGGAATTTTTGACAAAATATGAAGAGGAAGTACTATAAAATAAGAGGCTCTTATCCCTGGATATTGCACACAAGCGCACACCTACAACATGGTGTGGTGCTTGTCAGCACTAGAAGTCACACTTAGACTGTTGTAAGTGCAATCCCAATACCCATTAGAATGTTAAAGATAAGTGTTTATAATAAGGTGGGAAATGGATGGAAAACTCAGAAAAGGAATGTTAATCACATTTTACTCCATACAATATACACCAACGAATAAGGCTTTGAATAAATTTAGATCAGGTTTTAAGAAATAAGGTGAGTAGGTGGAAGAATTGACAAGAAAAATGTAATATGCCTATCATCTACATCAAGTATCATTGACACACATATGAATAAAAACTCTCTAAAAGAAGAACTTCTCATAAAAAAATAGAAAAAACTATGATATAATTGTAAACAATATGACAACAGATCCTCCATTGCAACAAAGATACAATTCAGCCAAATGAATCATTCAATGGACTGTAATCAAAATTAGATAGAAACAAGATGATAAGAAACAAGACTGATTTACATTATCCAAAGTGTCTTAGGTATGGTACATACAATAGGAGTTACTCTCTACTACATAGACAATATAAAAGATATGAGTCCTCTCTCACACCATTCGAACCCCTCTTCAGTCTTACAATGCTCATTTTATAATCTAGACTGTCATTGACAGCTTTACAATTTGAATAAAAACTCCTTCATAGGATCCCTATGCCTAAAGGTGGCTTGGATACATGTGTAATATAAAAAGAAAACATAATGCTACATTTCAGGATGATGTTGGAAACATTTGCAACATCTTCTTTATAGCTGATGATGTGTTCATTTGAGTGCATTCTCTTTAGGTAGGTGGTCTCTGTTGTAGGAAAATCTCCCTGCGGATAGGTAGATTGCCTCAAAGAGATAGACCCTAAATCTAAGACAGAAAGTGCTTAACGTGAACACTGACTTCCTTTCAAATCTATACAAACTAATACATGAGAAGGAAGGAGAATAGGAGTACCTCTTTATCGACGTTTGTCCCTGCACGCTCCAAATCGAGCTCCAAACTCTCGCTCCTCGCTGAGTCTTGTAGACAAACAAAGTACGACCACTTCCTACTCTATTGATATTAGCTTGAAAACAGATCTATCTATCAATGATAAGTTCATGTAAGATCAGACACAAACTAGAAAGAAACAGGCCAAGCGTTTCATATTAATGAGAACAACGATAGCAGTACTTACAATCATAGATGCGAATGCGACAGCTTCGTCAAGTCCCCTTCGTCTAACCCTTGCTCGAAAGATCTACAACCTGGATGACAGCAGCTTCACTGATCACTTCTCCTTTGACTAATGGTGTGTTTCCTATGAGATCATAGGTTTCATGCTAGAAATTCTTCCTCGTTCTAGCACCACTTATGACATCATAAGTTTGGTGTAATTCTCCTTTTCCAGTCCCCTTTCACCATTAGAAAGCTTGATTATATAGCCTTGGAGAGGCTTTAACCACTTGAGATATCCTTGGGGAAGTTGAGGATTTTCCTCCTTCAGTTGAGGATCTGCCCTAAGATCATGGTTGGACTAGGGATTCGAATCCAACTTCCTTCCAAGAATGAAAGGACCCGTCCCCCATTCATCTCAACAACTTAAAAACTGCCCAGAATAGGTAGCGCTCCCTCAAAAGGACCATCAAAGCGTTGTAGCGCTCCTTAGTAGGATTTAGGGAGGTTCCAACGCTTTCAAAATCCATAGCGCTCCATCAAAAGGGCCGGAGGAGATTTATAATGCTCCCTAACAGTGTAAGGGGGAGCGTCGGTGCTCCCAGAAGAGGTATAGGGGAGCACTCTCCTTCAAAAGCTAGTTTTTGAGGTTCTTTCATATGGAAAAAGGTTTGTAAGATTGTTGACTCATTTCTCCTCTTCCAAATCAAATGTTTGAGGTGTTTCAAGTTTCCTTCTTATGTCGTTATAGGCATGACATAGGCATCATGGAAACATGCTTTCTTTGACACTTGCGACACTTGTGAGCAACATGCGACACTTGCGACCTTGTGAGCAAAATGTGACACTTGTGACCTTTGTAATGATGACACTTGCGACACTATAAAAGTGAGTATTTTGATGTGTAACAGTCTCCCTGCTCGCAAATGACCTTCATAAAATTGGTGTGCATCTATCCTGATATTTGGCAGTTTCTCTTCCCTCCAAAACTCCAAAAAAACTAAGTTTGTAGCACTGCGTTGTGAAATTTCATATAGCAGTTAGTTCATAGTGCCAGGCACTGCGAACTTTCCTGTAGTTGCTTGTTTGATTTTACAAAGTCTTAAAAAATCTCAAAATAGTCTCAAGTGTCCCAAAATATTGTAACGACTTCATAATCTTGATACATGACTAGAAGAAAGCATCAAAATAGCTAATCATGGTTTACAAAACATAGCCATCCTCAAAAAGTTGTAAAAATGCATAAAGCATGAAATTTCACCAAAATTGATACTTTTTATGGAGGTTGAACATATTCATTTTTTAACTCTGGAGATTCTCCTAGTAGCAACCTTGGCTAGCATGTCTAGATTTCTCTTGGTCAAATCTTCTTTAAAAGGTTGTAGTTGTGCCTTTAACTTTGTGATTTGAGCTTGATGAGATCTGTTTTGTCTGTAGATATTTCTGAGATGCCTTTGGAGGGGCAGGAATATTTTGGCTAAAAGTATGGCCTTATCAATGGTATCATGGTACATGCCCATCACTTCCTTAAACTTCTTCCTTGAATCGATGTCTTCCTTTTTCAGTTTATCTTCTCCATCCCTTGCTTCTTTAAATTGTCTCTTGAGACTCTTAAAGGTTGGATTGATTTCATCTTGAGGAGTAGTGATATCAATAATTTCAATAGATTTCTCAAAATATTTGGATTTACCTTTCCTCTGGGCTGAAGTTTCTTCTACATCATCCTTCACAAGGACATTTTGCTTGGTTGTTTCTCTAGTGAAATGCCTCCTAGGCTTAACCTTGTCTACAACAATGGGTGAAGGAAACACAAGATTTCTTCCTCTCGGGCCTGTGTATTTTCTTGAAGGAACCTCCATAGGAGTGCGATATGCCATGGGTGAAGCTTCGCTATGTGAAGGTTGTGAGGGCCCTCCTGCTTCTATTTCAATTGTGGCTCTGTCAAATATATAATTCATAGCACCCCTTTTCTTCTTTCTAACCTTTGAACACACATTTCTCTCAACATGAGTAGGAATTTGTATCTTGGACTGTGGAGTGGGGGAAATATTTAACTGAAATTGTGATGAAGTGAGGAATTTTTCCCAATCAATGTTTGTCTTTCTCAACTCTTCCATCACTAACATATTAATAAGGCTAGAGTAAAATACACTAGTGCCTACTTTCTTATACTTTGCTTGAACTCTGTCATCCATATTACCAATGCTTCTAAAGAGATAAAAAGGGAGGTTCATTTCTTCTTTCCCTGTGAAGTGTAATAGAAGCCTGGTGTGGTATTGGTATACCATGTTAAATCTCCCCTTACAGGTGAAATACCTCTGGATAACATTCATCATCTTATCAAAACCTTGAATCATGTGGCTTCTAGGTACCCCTTTGGACAAGTTATCTCCCTGATACTTTGGCTGAAGGAATTCCTTGGAAAAGGAAGCATTTAATGGCATTTCCTTGAACCACTTTTCTCCAGTATTGGGTATCTTTTTTGCAACAGATATGGAAAGTTATAAAATGTCATATTCTAAAATCCCCACTTTTGTTTTAATGCAAATTCTCTAGCCACCTTTGGATGCCCCCTCTACATCTTCTAACATAAATTAATGCAACCTACCCTCTAAAAGGCTTCCCCGATCAAAGGTTTAGAGTCAAGGAGTTGCATATCATAGGGCTCTATCCTTACAATATCCCCCCTCCCATTTTGAGCCTTCTTGTGCTATTGACTTTCCATATTTATGCTTAAGAATTATTTTATGTAAGTTTTAATGACATATAAATGTGTGAAAATAGGGAGCACAGGAAATCAAGGTTTCAATGACAGAAATACTTTCAAAAGATAACCTTGTACACAAATTTATGCATCTTATTCTATCAGATGAGGTATAAGAGAAGACACTCTTTCAACAAGAACAGTAAGGAATAACAACTATGAGTTATAAAAAAAGGGAGGTCAAAGTGAATTCTCTACTAAAAAAAGGTTTTTTATCAATACAAATATCAGTTAATAGCATGTTAATGCATGCAATCTTTAAACTTGGTTCAAAAATTGATCAACCACATATTTTAAGTTTTATGGGGGTGTATATTTACTCTTTAAAAGTTGAATTTTTTAAAATATAAAGAAGACAAGTTTTCAACAATGCTGGAACATAGGGTTCGTAGCGCCCTATTTGCAGCACTGGGGGACACCGAGTGGAAATTGTTATGAGTTATGTGACATAATCCTTGAAAAGTGGTTAAATGTAGGCCCTGAAAACAATGAAATCCTCTTTGACATGATCCTTTAAATGCAATGATGATAAATGAATGTAGGAGGTACTTAGAGTATGTTGTGAACTCTCCTAGTGAGTTGGAAGCACATACACCCGACTTTGACTTGACACTTAAATGGATAGATGGTAGCAAAGGGAACCTTGTGTACAACATGGAGGTGTGACATGTCAAGGTAATGATATAAAAATCAAATATGTGACTCATGAGGGTTTATTTACCTTGTCATGATAAACAATTACATAATTGAAAGACTCTAGACCAAGGCCGGACTAACTTTAGCTTATCCAAATCAAAATTTAAGTGATGACCATAATAGGAAGACATAAATTCCTATGACTTATGTAACCCTATGACTCAAAAAAAAAAAACTAAAATGATTTTTTTGACCCAAATGTGTTAACATTTTTCTCCACAGGGGATTACATTCTCCTTGTGATCTTCCAAGAACATGCAGTTCCAGTGCATTATCCATGGTCTATGGGGTCATTATTGAAAGCAAATAAAAAAAAAACTAAAAATTGATATTTACAATGAAAGGAAGCCACTCATGGCTTTAAAAAAAGTATTTCTTCAGAAAATGCTCATTGAGTGGGCCACCAGAAAAATCAGTAACTTCCAAGATCTACAATTTGAAAGTGTTGTTTTGCAAAACATCAGAAATATTGAAAGGAACAATCCACAAAGATTTGAATTTACCATGTTTACCATTGTCTTTCCTTTGTGCATCCCATTTGAGAACTAGTTCTGCCAACTGGAAATCTTCCTTCTTCACCTTCTCATCAAAATCTTCTTTGATTTTTTGTTGATGGCTTTGTTCTTTATCAAATATTTTCTCCCTCTTCTGTTGTACTTCCAATAGCTGATGCATTCTCATGATCATGTCACTTAGTTTTTCTTGTTGGTCTTGAAGAAACTTTTCCATAGGTAAGGCTAGTTGAGTAGGAAAAAAAACTTCAGTTCCATAGACCATCTGAAATGGAGTAGTGTCAATTGATCTCTTGGTAGCTACTCTATCTTCCCATAGAGAAAACTTCATCTTTGAATCCAAATAATTTTTTTTATCCTCCAACATCTTTCTGATGATATTTACTAGGCTCTTGTTGGAGGATTATTCTAAGTCATTACCTTAAGGGTAGTATGGAGTAGAGTGAATAATCTGAATCCCAAATTTTTCACAAAACTTGACCAGAAGCTCAACTTTAAAATATGCAACATTATCAGTAACAATATTTTTAGGAAAATCAAAATTTGACAAAATGACTTCCAGGAAGCCAATGACTACTTTATGTGTTTCATTTATTGTGGGAATGGCTTCTATCCACTTGGTGAAATAATCAGTGGCAGTCATAATCCAATGATGTTGTCCACTTGAAGCTGGATGGATTTCTCCAATAAAATATAATCCCTAATACTGGAAAGGACTAGATACCACTATGGGGTTTAGAGGAAAATATTTTATCTATTTCTTGCCTAATAATTTCTGACATTTATCACAGGCTCTGATTTTTTCACATACATCAATGAATAATCTAGTCTAGAAGTACCCAGATCTGAGTATTTTATATGTTGTAGTCCTACAAAAATGATGACCTCCACATAGGATATCATGAAAATCAGTCATGGTTTGCTTTGCCTCTTCTAGATCCAAGCATTTTAACATAACCTCTATAGGATCTTTCCAATACAGAACATGATCAACAATGCAATATATGATTGCTTTGAGCTTTAAAATCCCTCACCTTAGTATTCTCAAGTCCATTAGGAGGATGTGATGTTTGCAATAAATGGATGAGGTCCTTGTACCAACTACACTCTATCAACTTTGGGTTGATATGTGAGTTGCTGCTAATAATATCAATTTGTTGATTTTCATAATTAACATTCATGAAATTAACCCCAAGTGCCTTACAATTTGATTCAACTAACAATCTATATAAACCTTGTCCTTTCACCATCTTGGTAGGTTTCATATCAAGATCAAAATCCAAGATTTTGGCAATTCACTTACTCCTCTTTCCATCTATGTCAGGCTTAATTAGAAGTAATTTCACAGAGCTTGAGGGACATAAGCAATAATTTTGGAATGAAGAACATACACTCTAAAATCTTTGAGGGCTTCGACCAAAGCATAATGCTGCTTCTCCATGATATCATATCTGACTTCAACATCTCTCAATGCTCTGTTGAAAAAAAATAGGTTGCTCCATTCCATTTGAGTTTTTCTTAAGGAGGATAGCAAGTAGTGTATCATTTGAGGCAAAAGAAAATATTAGAAATTCTTTTGAACAATGACTGATAAGAATAGGTGCCTCAATCAATGCTTGTTTAATTTGATCAAAATAGTTCATAGCTTCAAGTTTCCATTTTACCTCATTCCCCTTTCTCAACATGGATGTGATAAATTTGACCAACTCAACAAAATTGGATATGAATCTTCACAAGAAGTTTATTTTACCCAGGAAGGATTGAATCTCTTTCTTGGACCTAGGGAGATATAGAGTCTTAATAGCCTCTACTCTACTTGGGTCAATTTTTACCCCTTCAGCTGATACAATATGTCCCAACAACTTACCTTCCTTCATAGAAAAATGGGACTTCTTGGGATTAAGTGATAGTCCATATTTTCTTCATTTCAAGAACACCTTCTCCAAATGTTGATAATTCTCTTAATCAGATTTTGAAAACACTATGATATCATCCAAGTAGATCACCACAAAACTACCATTTTCTCTAATAAAACCAATATCCATTGCACGCTGGAAGGTTTCCCCTACATTCATGAGACCAAAAGGCATCTTGGTATACATGAATGTACCTAAAGGAGTGGCAAATGTTGTCTTCTCCCTGTCTTCAGGTAAAACAGAAATTTGATTGTAGCCTAAAAATCCATCAATCATGGACATCCTTATTGAGCCTGTCACCCTTTGTAAAATATGCTCCATCTTAGGCAAGGGGTAATTATCTTTCCTATAAAATCTATTTAAATTTATGAAATCAACACAAAGTCTGATTTCTCCATTATTTTTCCTAACAGGGACTATATTAGTTATCGACTCAGAATACCTCAAAGGTATAATGATCTGAGCATCAAGCAATGACATGCTTCTCCATGATGGGCAACAACATAGGATTGATCTGCCTTAGTTTCTATCTAAATGATTTGGTATCATCCTTCAAAGGTATTTTATGCTCAATAATTCTTGTATCATAAGTTTGGAAATCATCATAGTTCCAAGAAAAGACATCAGCAAATTCCTTTAATAGTTTGATATACTCAGCTTTTTGTTTTTCTGACAGACTAGTAGACAGCTTAACATACTTGGGATCTTCATCAATACTTAGATTGCACTATGTCATATCATCATCTTCATTTCAACCTCTCACTTTAAAATCCACATCATTACTATCAAATAATCTCTCCAAAGGAACCAATCCATTGGGAATATGATTGCTAGGAAACTAGACAATCTTGTGGTTTGCAATCTTATTCAAGAATTTATCATCATGAGTATTGTTTTCATCATCTGAGTCTTGATCAATGTGAAGAGAAGAAAATTCTTCTTTCTTTCCAGAAATATATTTATTTCAATATCATCTTCAAAAACCTTCCAATGTTTGACATTGTTAGGTATAGAAGGCCTATACTTTACCTCAACATCATACTTGAGCTTAGGAGGTAGTGGGATTTTAAAGTTACTAGTAGAAACATATAGGGAATCAACTAATGTATTCTCTTCTCTAGGAACAAAGGATATGTTGAAAGCTAGGAAGAAATTGTAAATAATATCCCATACATCATTCTTTTAAATCCTCATCCTGGGATGCTTTTCTTGATATATGTTTTTTACTTGATGTACAATTAGCTCTGCATCTCCAAAAACTGATAATTCTTCAATTTTCATATCTTTAGCAGCCCTTAGCCTCAAAACTAGGGCCTCATATTCTAAAATGTTGTTTATGGTTTCAAACTCCAATTTGAAAGACAAATTTATGACTTCTTGAGAGGGATAAATGAAAACAACTCCATCACCAACACTATCTTTAGAATATGCCCCATCAAAATACATTTTCCAAGTTTGAGGACCTTGTTGGATTGTTCCACATGTTGTTGGTGATTTCTTTCTAATTTCCAGTGGTGACTGAGGAAGATCAGTAAGTTTCTGAATGATATATCCCAAATCAGTGTCAACAGAAAAAATACGATGGTTTGTGGTATTACCTTCATCACTAACAATATAAGTTAGTTGTGCTTCTCTATACAACCTTATGTGTTCACCCCCAAAGACGGGTATAGTGGCATAACATAGATCCATCTGCAATGTCCCTCCCAACCTTTTAATCCATGATCTATATAATAAAATACCAAACTTGGGGGGAACGTATGCAACTACAATGTCCATGACTATACTCTTCATGGGTAGTTGAAAGAGAGTAACAACTGAATATTTAATCACCCCAAGACATTTTACCTTTCTTGAGTCAAAATAATATAAATCATGATATGCTTTGGTAATCTCTAGACGTAGTTCATCCATCACAGATTTAGGCATTAAGTTATGGAATGCACCTGAATCCATCAGGATATTGTGCAAGATCTTATCATGTACATTCAATTATGTATAAAAAGAAGGAGAGGAGTCACCATTATCTTCTACTAAGGGCCCCAATATAACTGCAGGTTTTTCATCTTGCAAATTTACTAAATCTGTTGAATGGTAAGAAAAATCAAGCTGCAACATTTTAGAAATGGACTTCTTGAAATATTCATTGTTTATCAACTCTAGGAATGGGACTAGAATTTTTATCTTCTGTATTTCATTCTCAAAGTTAAAATAAGATGGGGATTTCATAATTTCTTTAATCTCTTGAACATGGGCTTTAAACACAAGCTGATTATTTTGTTCTTCATTTCCTTTCTTTGGTGCAGCCACTGTTTTAGTAGAGGGTTCTGTTTTTTTAGGTTGATTGGATGTACTAGGATTTCCCTCTTTTTTGTTTTGAACTCAAGTTGTAATTGTTCTGATTTTCATTTGTTTTCTCTTCGTTAACTCATTTAGCTGATTGTTCATTAGAGACTCTTCATAAGTAGATTGAGTTATATGAGAGGAAGTAAATGTGTCTTCCAGGCAATGAATTTCTTGATCAACTTCCTCATTTTCTCCTTCTTCATCATCAACTAGATTGTTTTGAAGGGGGTTTTGAACTTTTTGATCTTCTCTATTCCTCTGATATCTTTGAATAATTTTAGGTGCATTATTTTGTCCTCTTAAATTGTTTCTATTTCCAAAATCTTGTGTATTTCTATTTTATTCTCTCCTCTCAAGTTTCAGTTTTTCCATTTCTCCAGAAAGTGACTTGACTAACTTACTCAATTCATCAACCTGGGGGTTAATTCCTGAAGCATCAAAAGTGGAATCTTCTACTTTTTGTTTCCTCATATCTCTATCAAACTTGCCTCTTAATTTATCTGTTACCAATATGTTTGATTCCACTTCTAAAGCATCATCTTCCATATGGGCTAGTGAATTAGACCTTCTCTCTCTCAACAAAAGATAAAACTCTAGGTCAAAGGCACTAGCATAGGTTGTTTTGGAATAGGTTTCAATAGGATTGATCTCAGTAGGGATTTTATTATACATTTTGTTAAACCTCTTTGAAAAATTTCATATTGGTTCACCTTCTTTTCATTTGAGAGCCCCAAATTCAGTGATATAATATAAAAATTCCTTCTTGTCATGCCAATGCCTTAAAAAGGCATCATCTAGGGCTTCAATCCCATCAATTGATCCAGAAGATAAAATCCTAAACCATTTTCTTGCTTCACCATCAAGACTTTGTACAAAAACTCTCATCCAAACATCCTCATTCTCAATATCGAAATTATTTGCATAGCTATAATATGTTGCAAGGTGTTGTTCTACAATGATTTCCTCTTCCTGTGAACTTGGGAATATACTTTCCATTATGTTTCGAGGAGGATTAGCCCCTGCCATTTGATTAGGGAAAGGTGGACTATGAATTCTAGGAGAAGTAGGAGGTGATTTGACAGGTAAAGATGCAATCTGTATATGAGGTATTTTAGGAAAATGAAGAGTATAAGATGGAGGAGTTTCAGACTTAAAAAAAAAAGTGGTTGGGTCTTGGATGAGGATGGGGGAAACTCAAGAGGAACTAATGTTCCGTCTTTTTTAGTCACAACAAATTTGAAAGAATGGGGAGAAGGAGAATCTAAGATAGGAAAATGTTCTAGATTCTCAATCCTAAACCAATTTACAACTTCAGGGGATTCAAGAACATCAAAGTTTTAAAGTTTTTCTTTTTTCAGCTCAAGATAAAAATATGAATATTCTACAAGGAAATATCTTAGTTTAGACTTTATGGGAGTTTCAGCAATAGGAAAATGAGAAACATTAGAGACATCAACTAGTGTATGGAAAGCATAGTTGGGTAAATTTCCAGAATTACCTGAGGATTTGGAAGAGGAAGCTCCTTGAAAAAAAATTCTCTTATTTAATATATTTTTTGGATTAGGTTCAGGTGCAGCCAAAGGTGACTGTGGATTCAACCTTGTGTGTCTACCTTTGAGAGCCACAACTGAAATTTGGAGTCGTGAGGTACAATCTACAGTCTTCTTTTTACTGATTATTGTGCACCATCAAAATCAATATCTAATATTTTCATACAACCCATGGAAATGTCTTCAATTCGTTCCCTGGAAACAATGCCAAAAATGTTAGCACTAGAAGTCACACTTAGACTATTGTAAGTGCAAGCCTAGTACCCATTAGAATGTTAAAGACAAATGTTTATGATAAGGTGGAAAATGGATGGAAAACTCAGAAAAGGAATGTCAATCACTACTCCATACAATATACACCAACAAAGAAAGATTTGAATAACTTTAGATCAGGTTTTAAGAAATAAGGTGAGTAGTTGGAAGACTTGACAATAAAAATGTAATATTCCTATCATCTACATCAGGTAGCATTGAGACACATATGAATAAAAACTCTTTGAAATAATAATTTATCATAATCAAATAGAAAAAAACTTTGATATAATTGTAAACAATATCACAACAGATCCTCCATTGCAACAAAGATACAATTTAGCCAAATTAATCATTCAATGGACTGTAATCAAAATTAGATAGGAAAAAGATGATAAGAAACAAGATTGATTTACATTATCCAAAGTGTCTTATATATGTTACATACAATAGGAGGTACTCTCTGCTACATAGACAATATAAAAAATGTGAGTCCTCTCTCATACCATTCAAACCCCTCTTCAATCATATAATGCTCATTTTATATCCTAGATTGTCATTGACAACTTTAAAATTCAAATCATACCTCCTACATAGGATCCTTGTTCTTAAAGGTGGTGTGGCTACATATGTACAACAGAAATGAAACAGAACGCTACATTTCAGGATGATCTTGGCAACATTTACAACATATTCTTTATAGATGATGATGTGTCTATTTGAGTGCATTCTCTTTAGGAAGGTGGTCTCCCAGCTTGCAATTGACCTTCAGAAAGTCAGTGTGCATCTATCCTAACATATGTAAACTTATCTTCCCTCCAAAACTCCAAAAAAACTGAGTTTGTAGCACTGCGTAGCGAACTTTCCAGTAGAAGCCATTTCGCGCACCAGGCACTGCGAACTTTCCTGTTGTGGCTTGTTTGATTTTAAAAATTCTTAAAACATCCCAAAATTGTCTCAATTGTCCCAAAATGTTGTAACAAATTCATAATATTGGTACATGACTATAAGAAAGCATCAAAATAGCTAATCATGGTTTACAAAACATAGCCATCCTCAAAAAGTTGTAAAAATGCATAAAACGGGAAATTTGACCAAAATTGATACTAGTTGTGGAGGTTCAACATCTTCATTTTTTAACTCTGGAGCTTCTCCTGGTAGAAACCTTGGCTAGCATGTCCATATTTATCTTGTCCAACTCTTTTTTAAAAGTTTGTAGTTCTACCTTTAACTTTTTGATTTGATCTTGATGAGATCTGTTTTGTTTGTAGAGATTTTTGAGCTGCTTATGGAGGGGAAGGAATATTTTGGATAAAAATATGGCCTTATCAATGGTCTCATGGTACATGCCTATCACTCCCTTAATATTCTTCCTTGAATCTAAGTCTTCCTTTTTCAGTTTATCAACTTCATCCCTTGCTTCTTTAAGTTGTCTCTTGAGCCTCTTAAAGGTGGGATTGATTTCATATTGAGGAGTAGTGATATCAATAATTTCAATGGGATGCTCAAAAGATTTGAATTTACCTTTCCTATGGGCTAAAGTTTCTACTACATCATCCTTCATAGGGACATTTTTCTTATTTGATACTCTAGTAAAAGGCCTCCTAGGCTTAACCTTGTCTGCAGCAATGGGTGAAGGAAACACAAGCTTTCTTCCTCTTAGACCTGTGTATTTTCTTGAAGGAACCTCCATAAGAGTGGGATTTGCCATGGGTGAACCTTCCCTATGTGAAGGTTGTGAAGGACCTCCTTCTTTTGTTTAATTTGTGGCTTTGTCATCTATATCAGTCATAGCACCCCTTTTCTTCTTGCTAACCTCTGAACACACTGTTCTCTCAATAGGAGTAGGACTTTTTATCTTGGACTATGGAGTGGGGGAAACATTTAACTGAAATTGTGATGAAGTGAGTAATTTTTCCCAATCAGTGTTTGTCTTTCTCAAATCTTCCATCACTAACATCTTAATAAGGCCAGATTGAAAGACACTAGTCTCTACTTTCTTAGACTTGGCTTGAACTCTGTCATCCATCTTACCAATGCTTATAAAGACATAAAAAGGGAGGTTCATTTATTCTTTCCCTATGAAGTGTAATAGAATCTCGATGTGGTATTGGTATACCATGTTAAATATCCCCTCACAGGTGAAATACCTTTGGATAACCTTTATCATCTTATCAAAACATTGAAGCATGTGGCTTATAGGTACCCCTTTGGACAAGTTGTCTCCCTGATACTCTAGCTTAAGGAATTATTTGGAGAAGGAAGAATTTAATGAAATTTCCTTGAACCACTTTTCTCCAGTGTTGGGTATCTATGTTTCAAATAAGATGGACAGTTCTGAAACTTCAAATTCTAACATCCCCACTTTGGTTTTTGTCCCATTGAAGTTTAATGCAAATTCTCTGGCCACATATGGATGCCCCCTCTGCATGTTCTGATAGAAATTACTACAACCTACCCTTTGAAAGGATTCCCTGATCAAAGGTTCATATACAAGGAGTTGCATATCATAGGTATTTGTCCTTAAAATATTCCCCCCTTGTGAGCCTTATTTTTTTGTTGAATTTCCATACTGTTGTTGAAGAATTCTTTTATGTAATGTTTAATGACAACTAGATGTGTGAAAATAGGGAGTACAGAAAATCAGGGCTTCGATGACAAAAATTGTTTCAAAGACAGACCTTGTACAAATATTTATGCACCTTATTATATTAAATGAGGTATAAGAGAAGACACTCTTTCAACATGAATAGTAAGGAATAACAACTAAGAGTTATAATAAAAGGCAGGTGAAAGTGAATTCTCTGTTAAAACATGGTTTTTTATCAGTACACATATCAATTAACATCATGACAATGCATGCAATATTTAAACATGGTTCAACAGTTGATCAACCACATATTTCAAGTTTGATGGGGGTGTATATTCTCTCTTTAAAATTTGAATTTTTTAAAAGATGCAAAAGATGGGTTTTCAACAATGTTGGAACAGAGGGTTTGCAATGCCCTATTCGCAACGCTGGTGGAAATTTAGTTGAACAAGTGAATTTTGAGGAGTGGGAAATATGGATGAGATCTAAAGGTGACCAGTTCTAGTAAGCAAGGTTCATAACATCATGAAGGTGAGTTTGAAAACTGGAAGCAAAAGAAATGGACAGTTGCAGCGTCGATAGAAAAGCCAACAAAAACCCCTCTCTCAACCCTTAAACAAGATGGAAAATCTCATGCAGTACCTGGTGGAACTTGGATTGATGTTGATGTTTTTGAATTTGAATAGAGATGCCTAAAAGATATCCAACCTCCGACCCTCTTCTTCATCCAGTCTGCAACATGAGTTTGTAGCACATGTCTACTAGTTCCCAACACCAGAGTAAAAGTTCACAGTCCCTGATTCAAACATGAATTTCACACTTCGAGGAAACTTTTATGAGATTAGTGAAATAATCCCTGAAAAGTGGTTAAATGTAGGCTCTGGAAACAAGTAAATCCTCTTTGACACGATCCTTTAAATGCAATGATGACAAATGAATTCATGAGGTACTTAGAGTATATTGTGAACTCTCCTAGTGAGTTGGCAGTGCATACACCCAACATTGACTTGACACTTAAACGGATAGATGGTGACAAAGGGAACCTTGTGTACAACATGGAGGCATGACATGTCAAGATAATGATATGAAAATCAAATATGTGACTCATTAGATTTGATTTACCTTGTCATGATAACAAATTACATAACCCAAAGACTCTAGACCATGGCCAGACTAACTTTAGCTTATTCAAATTAAACTTTAAGTGATGACCATAACAAGAATACATAAAAACATATGACTTATGTAACCCGATGACTCAAAAAAAAAACTAAAATGATTTTTTGACCCTTACAATTCTATGTGTTAACAATGCACACAAAGAAACTATTCAGGGCTGGTATTAGTGTAAACAACTATTGCACATTAGATTTGGCCCAGAGCAGGGGAGAAATAAAATGCATAGGTATGATGGACAAGGAACACTAGTTGAATACTTAGAAAAGTGCAAGGAACAATGGAGGATGACACCACCAAAGGAATGGCCTCATCACTTTATCCATACATTGGAAGGAATCTCGGGGAACTGGTATATAGACCAGGAGATGCACAGAGGCACTACAAAATGGACAAGCTTACATCAGAATTTTGTAGTAACCTTCTCATTTAAACATGAGAACCCCAACATGGATTCAACGTTGAATAGGATATAGGGAATGATATTTATTAATGAACCAGAAGTTGAAATCATGATAGAATATCAACAACAAAACAAACAAACAGTCAAAGAACTACTTTCATGCTATCATGTTGAAGAGGAAGCACCAGATAAATATGATTCGTGCAACATTCCAATTATATAAATTGAAGGAGAAAGAGAGGTGGAAGGTTCATCTATGGAGTCAGAATTATTTTCTACACCAATCAAAGTTAAGAAATTCAACATTGGGAGAACTGACAATCCTAAAATGGAAAGCATTGGAGACTATTGGGATGAACAAACATACATCAGTTTTTAGAAGTATATTTGGATGATTGGACTGTATATAGTTTTTTAAAGGACCATGTAGAAATTTTAATACTCGTGTTGGAAAGATGCGGGTAATTTCATATTCATAAAATATCAAGAAATGCATTTTTTCTACACCTTTTGGGATATCGTTGGGACATATAGTGTGTAAACAAGGTTTACTAGTGGACCCTGTTAATATTATAGCCATTGTATATTTAACACCACTGAATCCAGTGCAGCAGTTGAGAGAAACACTGGGACATACAAGATATTATAGGAAATTTATAAAAGGGTATGCATAGATTACTGCACGATGGAAAAACTGTTAAAAAAGGACACCACATTTCAGTGGAATGAGGATTGTCAGCAAGGTTTGGACCCTTTAAAAAAAAACATGGTAACAACACATATACAAGTATTCCTAGACTGGGAAAAGACATTTCATGTGCATGTAGATGCTTCATCCATAGCACTTGGAGCAATTTTGACGCAGCCAAGAGAAGGGGACTTAGATCATCCTATAGCATTTTCAAGAAGAAAGTTGTCAGAATCAGAGAAAAATTACAACACCAAAGAAAGAGAAGGCCTAGCCATGGTATATGCAATTCAGAAATTCAGGAACTATTTACTAGGTAAACACTTTAAAATTTTCACTAACCATTCTTTCCTCAACAATCTAGTCAACAATCCATTGTTGGGGAACAGGATTTGTAGATGGCTATTGTTATTCCAAGAATTTGATTTTGAAGTGATAGTCAAACCAGGGAAGTTGAACGCATGACCTAATCACCTATCAAGGGTAACTAATGAAGAAGAACCTACTAACTTGGAAGACAACTTCCTTGATGCACATGTATTTTCAGTATAGGTATTTGATGAATATTTCACAGATATTATTGAATACTTAAGTACAAGGGTTGCACCACAAGAGTTTAGCACTGCGCAGAAGAAAAATATGATAGTCAGAGTTGCAGACTATCAAATCATTATAGGAAATTTATATAAAATGGGTGTAGATATCATTTTGAGAAGGTGTGTATTGGAACATGAAAGCCCTAGAATTTTGGTAGAAGATCATCAAGGTATAGCTGGAGGACACTATGCAGGAAAAGCTACCGTGTAGAAGGTATTGTGCATAGGATTATTGTTGGAGATACTTCACACACACCTAGGATATATTTTCCGTAAGGTCTTAAAGTTTTTCCTATGTTTATTAGTCATTATTCAGTCTCCTAAAGTTTAAGGGAGAATATTCCACCTGGAGAATATTCTTTTCAGTTGACACTTCAGTTTGACTAGTTGAGTTGAATTTAGATGATGCATTGGTTTTTTCACCATGCAACATTGGGATCATCACCATGATAATGCGCATTAGCCTTGGTTTCATCACCACACTAGCACATTACTGTTGATTCCTTGATCTACTCCTCACTACACTCTGTTTAAGTCAGTTAACTGAAGACTGGTTGACTAGTTAACTCAGCTAGGTGGCAATTCACTACCGTAACTGCCTGAGAGACTAGACTAGTTGGAAGTTCACTCTTGTAACTGTTGGTGTGTGTCCATATCACTCTAGACCACCACTATGCCGCATTGGTTCTCCTCCAGTGTGAATTGATTGAGTTATACATAGTATATCATGTGTAAATTATTCATTATTCATTATAGTTAATGAGAATTCTTCTATTCTTTATCTCTTGCTTCTTCTTTCTCAATTTCTCTCTGCAAATGTGTGTAGAATTTTATATCTAGATCCATTCTATGTAGGTTCAATACATTTACATGGTATTAGGGCTGATGGAATTCTAAGAAAAAGATACACCAATGTTTTTGCAAGTACAAAAGATTGAAGACAGTGGAAAGATGGATTTCCCAAAAGAATTCATTCTTACACCTTACAATTACTTTGCATGGAAGGAGAAAATAGTCATACATCTATGAACCAGAGGATTGTACAGGTTAACCTTGAATACAGACACAAAACCAACATCATCCATAGAAAAATCCAAGTATCTAAATCGAATGGATGAAGCATTCAGAACGATTTGCAATCTTATTTCTCCCGATCTCCTTTTTCACATATCTTCCTGTAAAACCCCCAATGAAGCCTGGACCACCTTGGAAGGGATATTTTTCAAATAAGATGATATGAGGGGACACATGTTGAAGGTGGAATTTCTCACATTGGATCCAAAAATCTTTGACAATATCCAAGATTTCTTTACAAAATTCAAGGATTTGGTGTCGGAACTTAAAGGTTGCGGGGTTGATAAATCTAAGGAGGAGAAACAAATGGTTCTCACCATTCTCTCTAAAATTGGTCATGAATTATCCATGTTCATATCAACATTCCATTCAGTGAAATTCACCTCTAGAGCCACCTGGAAGATTCCTTCTCTTGAGGACTTTATCGAATCCATGACACAAGAGAAAACCAAGCTCATCAACATGGGAAAAATCAAAGGCCCAAAGGTGCATGCACTTACTGTGCAAGAGGGAAGCCATCAATATCAGAAATATAAAAATAAATACAAAATTAAATTTCATGCACATTCGAAGAAGGAAGGGTACTCAAAACCCTTCACTGATGCCTCTAAATTCAAAGGTGGAAAGGGAAGAAAAGGGGATAAATGCACTTACTACCATAAAGGATTCCATCCAGAATCCGCATGCATGCAGAAACAAATAGATATAATGACTCAAATAATTCATCAAAAAAACCTTGGAGATCGTGTCCCTGAGGGTGCCAAGAAGAAGAAGCCAGAAGATCAGAATCCCAAGAAAGGAAATTCTAGCCATGCTTTGATTTCCATCAACTCCCCTCCCGATGCTCGGATCATAGATTCAAGAGAATCACATCACATGGCTTCCACAAAAGAATTCTATTGTTCATTGGATGCATGCAAAGTTCCTCCTATTCTGATGGGGGATAACTCTCCAGTCTAGGTCACCGGAAAAGGAAGGATTGAACTCACCAACAGAAGCTTCGAGATTGTGTTGCATGTTCCCAAAATTTCTGTTAATATTCTCTCTGTGTATCAGATGATGAATTTTGGCACCGGAAATAAATTCATATTCACACAAAATGCAGTGGACATCTAGAATATGCAAACCAATTCCAGGGTTTCTACTAGTGAGGTAAATAATCAATCTAGATTGTAAACATTTTTTGAATTTATTGAACCATATTCTGCTTTACTGCTTACCCATGCTGATGAAAGTAGGATATGGCATGAAAGGTTTGGACATTTGAATTTCATATATATGAAACAACTTAGCAATAAAATATTGGTTGATGGTCTACCAGACATCCATTTATCCAAAGGAGTCTATGAGGGATGTGTTCTTGGAAAACACCCTCAAGAGAAATTCGAAAAAGAAAAGACTCAGAGAGCTTCCTCTCCTTTATATATGATCCATAGTGACCTCATGGGTCTTTTTCCGCATCCATCTATTAGAAAAGAAAGGTTTGTTCTCATTTTTGTTGATGATTTCTCACTTTTCACATGGATTTACTTTCTCAGGAAAAAATTTGAGGTCTTTCAACAACTCAAAGATTTCAAAGCCCTGGTTGAGACACAGTCAGAAAACAAAATCAAAGTCCTCCAAAATGATAACGGGGGAGAGTATGTCAATCATGAGATACAGAATATTTTTCATGAGGCATTGATTTAGTTGCAACACACAACTCCCTATACTCCACAGCAAAATGGTGTTGTTGAGTGGAAAAATAGATCTCTAAAAGAGATGGCATATTGCATGTTACATGCAAAGTAACTACCACCGAGACTATGGGCCGAAGAACTTAATTGTGCAAAATACATCCAAAACATATCTCCCGATAGATATGTCAAGGATAAGACCCCCTATGAGGCTTGGAGCGACCTCAAACTGGAAGTGACCCACTTTCATAATTTTTGGTTCACGTGCATGGGCCCGGATTCCCTCTTAAAAGAGGAAGGCACTTGATCCACAAAGAACTGAGTGTATTTTTGTTGGATACCCTGAAGGTGTGAAGGGATACAAACTTATTGATATTTCCTCAAACCATCTCATCATTGAGTGAAGTGTCCAATTCGAGGAAAGTGTCTCGCATGTACCTCAACAACCGCATGAAGACACCTTCATTCTTCCACCTATCTGAGACGATGAATATGCACATGCTAACTCTTATTCATATGAGATTTATGATTCATGGGACTCAGATGATCCATATACAGAGTCAATACAGTCAGATGCAGAGTCAGAGCATCCACATGCAGAGCCAAATCAAAGGCCCAAGTGGGCACAAACTACTCTTTCGGATGCATGGGAACTTGTTGGTGATCCACTTAATACTAGGAGGAGTCGATCTGATTTTGAGGAGATTGTTTTTGCAATCACTACCACTGAACCATTTCCCTCTAGGAATATTTTCTTGGTTAATTATTCAGATCCACAGTCTTATGGTGAGGCTGTTGGAAATCCCTTTTGGAAATCTTGCATGCAGGAGGAGTACAAATCCCTCCTTGAGAACCAGACTTGGGATCCGATTCCCCTTCCTTCTGGAAGGAAACTTGTCAGATGTAGATGGGTCTATAGAACCAAGAGTGTATCGAATGGAAATATTAATAGATACAAAGCCAGGATTGTTTCCAAATTCTTTGAGTAGGTGAATGGCATTGACTATGATGATACCTTCTCTCCAGTAGTGAATATGGATTCCATACGTTTGGCACTTTCGATTGTGATGGCCAACAGATGGGAAGTCCATCACATGGATGTGAAGAATGCATTTGTTCATGGTGATATCTCTGGGGAGATCTATATGGAGCAGCCCCAGGGATTTATGCATGATTCATCTTTGGTCTATCAACTGAAGAAATCTCTTTATGGCCTCAAGTAGGATCCGGGGACATGGTATGGAAAGATAGGCTCATGCCTGCTATCACAAAACTTTGTACATTGTAAATCAGACCCGAATGTCTACATGCCCAGGACTGTTGATTCACTTCTACTCTTAGTTTTGTATGTTGATGATTTGTTGATCATTGGTTGCTTGACTTCAGCGATTGCTACAATCAAGAGGATTCTACATGACAGGTTTTTTATGATGGACATGGGTCCACTACACTTCTTCCTTAGACTTTAGATCAGTCAGGATGCATCAGGCATGAAACTATCTCAGGCCAAGTATGCACGAGATCTCCTTGATAAATTTTACATGAAAAACTACAAGTATGCTTCGACTCCTTTCCTATCAAGAGTAAAACTTAAGGATGGAGGGGATACTCCACTGTACAGACATCTAGTGGGGAAATTTTTGTATCTCACACACTCCACACCAGACCTATGCTATGAAGTTGGTGCAGCTTCTAGGTTCATGCAGGAGTCGCATGAGCTACATTGGAAGGTAGCAAAGCGTATCCTTCGATACGTATAAGGAACCATCATCTTTGGGATTCATTTTGCAACATAATATACATTAGATATTATCGGGTTTACTGATTATGACTAGGCTAGTGATAGCACTAATCGCAAGTCCACATCTGGTTACTCACTTAGTATCAGTTCCAGGTGTATCTATTGGTCGAGAAAGAAGCAAGTTGTTATTTCTCTTTCTTCAGCCGAGATAGAGTACATAAGGGGATTTAACATAACCATTTAGGCTATGTGGCTACATAATTTTCTCACTGAGTTGGGCATTCAGTTTCATCGGTTTATCATCATCTGGTGTGACAACTGGAGAACTCTGAAGTTCTGCATAGATCCAGTTCAGAAGTAGCAAATGAAGCACATCAATATCTACATGCACTACATCTGACACTTAGTGCATGAGGGGATCATTGACCTACATTTCTATCCTTCAGCAGAACAGGCAACAAACATCTTCACCGGGACCTTCACTGAGCAGAAGTTCCACTCTCTGCGAAGTCATCTTGGAGAGAATGACACAATTGCCTAGAAACTGTCATTTCTTCCTTTTACATACATTGTACCTTGAGGGGGGGGTTTCCCATGAGGTTTTCCCTCTTTCTTCACATTATTTCAGTGTATCTTTTGTATTTGGGTGCCTAACATGGCCTCGTTGTTGGGACCCATTCTTTATTTTCACCATAGTAATGTTTAGGGGGGGGTGGTGGAGTTACTTCACACACACCTAGGATTTATTTTTACTAAGGTCCTAAGGTTTTTCCTATGTTTATTAGTCATTATTTAGTCTCCTAAAGTTTAGGGGAGAATATTCCACCTAAAGAATATTCTCTTATGTTGACACTTCAATTTGACTAGTTGAGTTGAGTTTAGATGCTACATTGGTTTTTCCACCATGAAACATTAGGATAATCACCATGCTAATGTACATTACCCTTGGTTTCATCACAATCCTGAAGAATTACCCTTGATTTCTTGATCTACTCCTCACTACACCTTGTTTCAGTGAATTAACCGAAGACTGGTTGACTAGTTAACTAGTTAACTCAACTAGGTGGAAGTTCACTCTCGTAACTGCCTAAGAGACTAGACTAGGTGGAAGTTCACTCCCGTAACTACTGGTGTGTGTCCAAATCACTCTAGACCACCACTATGGCGCATTGGTTCTCCTCCAGTTCCCATTGATTGAGTTATACAGAGTATATCATGTGTAAATTATTCATTATTCATTATAGTTAATAAGAATTCTTCTATTATTTCTCTCTTGCTTCTTATTTCTCAATTTCTCTCTGAAAATGTGTGTGGTATTTTGTAGCTAGATATATTTTGTGCAATTTCGACACATTTAGAATTATGGTGGCCAATAGTCCATAAACATTCCAAGGAATATTTCCATAAATGAGATGTCTGCCATAGGGTTGGAAAACCCAACAGAATGGATGAGATGCCTCTAAGACCACTAGCGACTCTACAGATATTTGAAAAATGGGCTATAGACTTTGTGGGACCTATTAATCCACCAACAAAAAGGTTAGGAGCGAGGTATATCATTACTGCAACTGAATATTTAACAATATGAGTAAAAGCAACACCAATCAAAGAATGTAGCACAGAGACAATAACACACTTCTTGTTTGAGCAAGTGATCACCAGATTTTGATGTCCCATGATTCTAATGAGTGACCAAGGAACTCATTTTATCAATGATACCATCAGGGATATGACTAAGGACTTTGAATTCTATCACCATAAGAGTACACCATATCATCCTTAGGTAAATGGAACAGTGGAAGCCTTCAATAAGATTTTGGAAAATGCTCTGACTAAAATATGTAATGTCAATAGGGATGATTGGGACTTGAAGATACCAATGGTACTATGGTAATATAGGACCACATGTAAGAAGTTGACAGGACATACACCATTCATATTGTTGTATGGGAAGGAAGTAGTAGTACCATTAGAATTTTTGGTACCCAGTTTGTGCATAGCATCAGTTACCAACATGACAGAAAGAAGTGAAGTACAAGAAAGGTTAAATAAACTAATGGAAATGGAAGAGGAAAATATCCTTGCATGATTTCACCAGGAAGTACAGAAAGCAAGAGACAAATCCTAGCATCACAGACATATTAAAATGAAGAGTTTTAAGGAGGGAGACCTAGTCTTTCTCTATGACAAAAAAAATTTCCAACACCCTGGTAAGTTTAGAATGCATTGGATAGGGCCATATGAAGTAAATATTGTCACATATGGGGGATCTATGCAGCTAAAATATGTGGGAGGAACAAACCTGAAAGGAATGGCTAGCGGTATTCGACTAAAACTGTACAGGGACAATCGACCTACTAACCCTTAAAAGTTACAACACAATGAGAAATGTATGTATATAGTGTACCATATTATACATTAGGAAATAAAACTCATAAAAAGAAAGACAAAAGTAGAAAAAGAATAAAAAGGAAGAAAAAGTAGAAAAGAAAGAAAATACAAAACACTGGGAAATATTGTGTGTAGCAGATAGTGGAATTAGTGCGACAAAGAGAAAAACTAATCGTGCACAGCATATGGTTGACAAGAAGAAAAAACTACGCACTAAGGAAAACATCACAGTGGAAATGTACAGTGCAACGAAAAAATGCAATGCACCAAAAAAGGTGTCAATGGTCAGAAAAGTAAAAAAACCACCCATCGGGGTAAAAAGGCGCGAATTGGGAATTTATGATACTGAACAAGCGTACTCGACAATATGTAATTCATTAATAACAACCAAAGAAGCTTCTCCAAGAATATTCATGGCATTTATGATGCCCTCTATATAAAGTGAAAACACAAGCCAAACAAGACTTATTGTGCATTTGTAAACTCGCGAAGCTAAGGAACTCTAAGACGGGAGGTGAACAAGCGAGTGCAGGGATCGAAGCAATTGAAGCTCAATCGGGAAAGAAAGAATTACCCATAATGTAACCTTTGAAGGTAGGCACACCTAGCTAAAAAACACTAAAAACACGTAGTAGGCATAGGTCATCGTAAGCAACCATAGAGGTAGAGCAGGAGTTTAAACAGAGGGAGGGAATCTTCAATGTCAATGCAATTCCCTCGGCGTAGTTTGAACCAGTGAGTGACACATTGGTAGAGGAAGAAGAAAAATCCCCAACACTAATCAGGATGGATATTGGCAATGCATAGGGCCACGAACCAGTAGCCACATGCAACCCACAACAATCTTCCAGGGACGAAGCAGCCCACAGAACAAATGGTGGTGACAGAAAATAGATAGAGTCTAACGGGTCGAGACCATGACCTATGGTGGGGTCTGCATAGCAGGAAGAAGTATATATTTAAGACATCACAGGGATTTATGTTATGAACAAGCAATAAAAATACATCACAGGGATTTCTTTTATGAACCTCTAGTGCTTCGGAAAAAACAAATGGAAAACAACTCATTACTTCATCCCCACGCAAGAAACCTATCGCCTCAATTTTTTACCATGCACTCTAGATGGGGTGAAAAACACACCAAATCTACTTGGTTACATGGAAAGGATAAGATACATAGAACACAATGTGTCTGAAACAAGCAAATTCCCAGAATTTGTACAGTAGGTGTACATGGAGAGCCTAGGTACATGGTCATTTGGATATCCAATACTGCTGCCAAATCCATGGGTGGTAGGCCTGGAAAACACAGGGATCATGAACTTGGTAGAGATTCCCCACTTCAGCAAGGGGAAAGAGGTGAAAAATTGCAAAAAATAGTTGATGGCAGTCCTCCATGGAGGAATTTTATGGTTAGAAGAACTTGTCTCGATCAACGTAGAGATCATTGCATTAATCACAGGCCTGCCATCAAATGGAAAGAGTTTTGCATAGTACCTAAACGAAAAAAATAAAGAAAATTATCTTGTGGAAGAGATGAAAAAGACATATGGGATGAAAAGAGGCTCGCGCAGAATTATTATAAAGAGAATCAGCAACACAACCACTAGTATGGCCACAAAATTAATGGAAGGAAAATTACTACGAAAATGTCGCAAGGAGGAGGTCCCAGAAGGAGTTGTTGTAGCAGCAACATAGTGCACAAATGACACCATGCCCAGTTGGGCCCCATATTTACTGAACCTGTTCCTAGATGATTGCAAGGACACGCAGGACTTGGGAACAAAGTCCCACTACTCTTGTCTCATGATCTACATATCCTTAATCGGATGGAAGGATCCTACCTACTCATACTTCTACGATAGAGTACGACGTTGTCACACAGTACAGTACACATCGATGGGAAGAACCTCAGACCCTAAGAGAAGAAGTTTCAATGCCATCACCTTTACTTAGTATCTCAGTGACATTCAAGACAACATAGCCAACACTTGGAGGATCACTCCGGAAGTGTTCGTACAGTATCAAGGGGTAGCCAACTTTAGGTCTACGTGGCACAACATGTGGATCCAAGCACACAGGGATCCAGAGAAAGAATGTATTCAACTTCGATTCTGCATTAATGAAAGGGAAGTTGAAATGGAGATGAGAGACTGGAAGGACAACTGGAAGATCCCAGTCATTACCAAGGAAATCCAAAATGGAAAATAAGTGGAAGCAGGGTCGTCCAAGACACTTGCAGGAGTCAAAGCAGTGACAAAGAAACCCACACAACAGGCGAAGCCAATTCAAAATCCAGCACAACAGAATAAGGGAAGCGCTACAAAGAAGGATGCATAGATAGGAAATAAGGACAATGCCCCAGCGCAATAAGAACAGGGAAGGGGGGACACAACAACACAGGAAACCACTTTGGAAGATACTCTAAAAGAAACAAGTCCACCCAAATGGCCAATCATACACATAGATGGGCCACGCAAGAAGGCCAAGGCCCATAAAAAAATCCCAGAATATACAATCATCGAGGATGATGTTGATCTTTTCGTAGAGAGAGTACAGGATCGCACAACAAAAGAGTTTGAACATGCTGAGAACCAAATAGGAAGGATACAAAACGAGTTGGTTGATATCAAGAAGGTCTTAGAGAATATACAAGTAGTGAAAAGGAATGAAAGGGGAACATAACCGATCCCCCCAGTGACAGAAGCAGAGGGCAGGTCATCTCAGAATGAAGAAGACACCATCCAGACCACAGCACAAGAAAGTATGACCCTCCAAATAACAAAATATATGTTGCAGGTTGATGATACCATAGCCCAGACACCACTCAAAGACCTGGCACAGGTGCAGTTGGTATTATCTCAAATACCAACAAAGGCATTGTACAGACTGCAAGTTAGTGTCGTGCAGGAAGTGAAATCACTAGCTAGAACAGACACGACGGAATTGCAGGAAACCATAAATGGAAAGGATGCACTAGAACTAGTGGTCAAGCAGGTAATTATGGAGACACAAGAAGAGAACCAGTGCATAGAAAACTTAGAGTAGAAGTTGAAGGAAGTCTTCACAATAATTCCAGATAGTGCACAGGTAGTCATGAGAAATGTGGAAGAATAGATCCAAATCATCGCGCAGATGCTTGAGTACTACAAGAAGGAGATTGAGGAAATTAAAGAAATATTAACCCCAACTACTCCTCCTGAAGTTATGATTGAAATGGAACAACACGCAGCCCTACAAGTGGAGATGATGGAAAAAGAATTTGAAAAATGTCACACAACTTTTGGACAAGACTGCATAGCTATGGACAACATTGGAGGAAGATGATAGAGTCCAACAACTAGACCAGAAAGAGGAGGTAATCACCATTGCAATTCAGGAGCTGAAGTAGTGGTAAAATTCAGTGAGCACTACAGAGCGATTGAATGGTGTTCGGGAGATGAAGACCCTACAGACATAATTTAAGACTGCACAGAATAACAAGCAGGCTAGGAAAGCCCAGTTAGAACCTCTCCAAGAGAAAGCAGTGAAAATATGTTAAGAACCAAATATCAATATAGCATAGAAAAACTTCAAAAAAAGTACGCAACGCCTTGAAAAAGAGATAATTTCAGATAATAAGCCTCTTCGAGGGGGAAACCTCCTTTTACCCCACTTAAGTGTTCAAGTACAAGATGATTCAAAATGAAAATGTCTCCTTG
>JZKD02S2171636.1:405484-429090 GCA_000966675.3 Picea glauca
CTTCCCAAGTGATTCACTACAATTTTGTGTCCTTCCATAGGGATTTGATATGGAATTTTTTTGTTTCCCTGTTTTTCTTGTAAATTGTTGGTTTTTTATTGAATTTTAGGTTTAATGTGATAGTTTATGCATGTAGGTTGAAACTAACACTTGTCTCACTATCCTTTCTTCCTTTTTGTATGTTTTTAACTCTCAAAATCAATTAATAATGCATTTTGGTACACCTATGACATGAAAATCCCACTCCATCCACTTATGTTACCTCCTCTAGTTACAATGTTCAACTTGGGGATTTTGAAATTTCTTTGTTTGGAGCCAACTGGGTTAGCATTTCTCAATTTGGTTCTAACCTCCCACTTTTCCAAGAGATCAAGGTAGTATTAAGTGGGATGGCCTCTATCTCTACAGTGTCCAGAACTTGGCCTTATTGGGAGGGGGGAGTACCCTAAGATATGGTCTATCTCATTGAAATTATATCATCTTACTTGTCTAGTCCTAGTTCCACCATGACCTCCTTAGAAGATCTTATTATTCGACCATGGTCACCATTCATATTATCACTAATCATTTCTTCAACTCTAAATAAGATTGTTTCCTAGATTTCTTCCAAAGTTTGTAATTTTATATTGTTCTTTGTGATATGTATATTTGATTGTAAGAAGTCAAAAAATAGGGTTACTACAGTAGGTAAATGGATTTCTACAAGGTGGAGCACAACTATGGGGAGAAACCACATGTTCTCCATATCTCACAATATTTATCTGATGATTTCCATAGAAATGGGTTCGATATTTGGATGGGAACTTTCCAAGACTATTTTTGTTTTACACACTATGCACCAAAATTTTTCATTCCATTCATTGGCCCTAGTTAGTTCTTGTATATTCTCCATCATAGTTGATCATTAAATCTAGACTTATGTGTTGGAAAATTGGTTGTCATTGATGTCAACCTTAGAAGAATCCCTAAACCAATGCCCAGAAGCCCTTAAAAGCGATGATGATGTGTCCACTTAAAGAAACCTTGAATATAATTGAATGATCCTTGACATAAGTGTATATAAATCCAAAGTGGTCCCCTTTTGGTGTATCTCTTAAGCATGTCCCTCACGGGATGAGATAACATGTGGTTGTTTCCACATGCCCACTTTGAGTTGTACACAAATGGAACCTTGAAGGATCCTTGAAGAATCCCTAAAACCAAGAGAATAATAGTCTACATACAAGTGAAGAAGCCCCTAAATCCAAGATAATTATCCCCTAAAGTCAATTAAAGAATCCCCTAAAGTCAATCATCCTTAAGGAAGAGGTGTGACCCAAAAGTTGTGACCCTTGGTTGCACCCCCTCATGTGGAGAAGACTCAAATAAATAAGAGGAACCTCATTTGTCATTTGGAATGCACCAATTCTACCTATCCAAGGAAGAGGAGTGATTTTCATCCTAGAGGAGTGAATTTCCAAGGGAATATGAAGTGAAGAAGGGAAAACTTCCAAGGGAAGATGAATTCTTGTGATGATTTGGTCTAAGTTTTTTCTTTGAAGGTCAACTTGGAATTTTCAATATAATTTTTTTTATAGAAAGATTCATATAGAAAAACTTGGATTTTTTTTATAATAGATAGTGAAGAATATTGGGTATGAATTTCAAGTCTTGACTTCTTACAAGTTTGGAGTTATGCTTAGTGGAAGTTGAGGTATTTTAAAATAGGGTTTTCTTCTTCAAAATGAGTCATCTTTCCATTTTCTCTATAACTATTTTTTTGGGAATGATTCAAAGAGAAAAACTTGGAGGAGTTTTATAGAAGGTACGGAAGAATATTGGGTACAAGTTTGAATTCTTGATTCATTACAGGTACGAAGTTATACTTGTTGGAAGTTAGGGTTTGTGACTAATCAAAAAAATAGTCTCAAATAGGTGTTTGAGATAAAAACATTATATATGAATCTTGATAGGTCCAAATTGAATTCCAATTGTTTCATTAGAAGAGAAATTATCCTAATATCTAAGGTCCAAGTTTCATAATCAGAGACAGAAAATTGAACTTGTGGTAAATATTACAAGTTTGCAAATTTGAGGTACAATTCTGAGTGGTTTTGTATGCAGATTTAAGAAGTGATTTTTGGATTGTATTTGAAGGTTGATTTTATATTGTATCATCATTTAAAATATTCCAAGTGGATTGGTTTATCCTTCTAGTAGGTTCTTGAAAACTCAGGTAGTGGGTGCTTCCTTCAAGTTGGTTCTTGTATGTTACGAGGATAATATCTCTATGGCTAGGGTGAACCACAACAGATGAAAATGACTACAGAAATCAACTCTATCCCAAAAACATGCTATATAAACCAATGTACTAGAA
Organism: Picea glauca; assembly: GCA_000966675.3. NCBI lineage: Eukaryota > Viridiplantae > Streptophyta > Pinopsida > Pinales > Pinaceae > Picea > Picea glauca. The sequence continues at coordinate 407,841 of JZKD02S2171636.1, forward strand.
AGAGATGAAAGATGCCTACCTTGTCCAGATGTTCGATGATGTCCACCATTGAGAACTTTGACCTAAAGCTATATACCTGCAACAAGTTCTCAATAAACAAGAAAAACAAGCATATGGTGGAAATATAAAAGGTTATCACACTAGATAGAATAATCCATCAATATAAATAACAAATATTACCATGTATAATAATGCATATATTTGCAAGATATCAATTGGATAGGAAAGGAGTATTTCTATTAATAAACGATCAGCAAAAGTAAAAATATTACAGACTTCTGTGTCGGCACGGTTCGGAACTGAGAAACTGAGTTCCTTCCAACTGGGCCTTCACCACTTGAATCCTCCACCAAAGGCAAGCTCATATAAGGGATACAAAGATGGTATCCATCAATAATGGATAAGTTTGGGGGTTGAACACTATGTTCAGACTTAAAGGACAAAGGGATGCAGACTCAATATGAAGTAAATGATTTCTCCAGAGTAATTTTTCTCTCAAAGTTGAATTCTTTCTCCTTTTCCACAACTCAGAATTGGATTCTTTATAGCTTTAAAAATGAAACGGAAGGGCCAATTCAGAATGTTTACAGCATATGGAAGAACAAGGATCAGATATTTCATGTCGTGACATGGAAACCCGAAATTTGATTTTGATTTTCTGGCACAAATCCCGATCTATGCGGGATGTCATGGAGCAGCCTGCATATACGCTTGTTGTATAGGGTGAAAGATGCGTACAAGTAGAAAAACTTTATATTTTAGTCTCTGTACTTTTGTAACAGGGAAGAAAATTCTACATAGGGAAATGGAATAAGGCCCTCTCTGCAAGATTGCATAGGGTGAGGAAAATCTTTCTCTAATAGATGCCCCCTAATGTGTGAGGCCAGAGTAGTATATGTGATGGCCGAAATAAATTTTCAATAACCTAGAAGTGGAGTGGTAGGGAACTAGTTGGATGAACTCAATTTCTCATTACATTCTGCACTGACTTTGCATACATGGTTGCCAAAAATACACTGCAGATCCATGTGAAAATATAACAAACAAGTTTATGTGGCCATGAATAGGAAAATACAAATGCGGTTACATGCCAATAGTTTTCATAGTCACAAAAAAGGCCCAGTAGAACCAGTCTCAAAACCAATCTGAAGATGTCTGTATACTATGGAGTGTAATCTGATCTCCCATGATCATTGAAGTTGTATAGGTACCATTCCAATGAAAAGGAAGCAACAACTCAGGAAATTTGTGGCCACATAGTGATGTCTTCGAGTCTTCTACACAATCTGCTAAAGGTGCAAGTCTACATCATGTGAATAAAGGAGTTGAGGTCAAATACAATGAGAAATTGTTTGATTATCGGTCATTGATGTATATCATTAAAAAATCCAAGATAGCCTACTGATAATGAAATTAGGTATCAAGGCACCAAGTACATTCTTACAAGTGTGAACAGAGGATTCGATGTCGAACACCTAAAGAATACATCGATCAAGAGACATTGATGTATTCCCAATTGACGATGATGAGAGAGCCTACCACTAATGACTACAAGCCTCAAGGTACTCATAAGAATCTAGGCCTCATTTCCAGAATAAATGGGTTGATGTCAATGGAAAGAGACCCACTGAAATGAGAGAATTAAGGCATCTCTCACCAGTTAGCACGAGGTACAAAGCAGGAGCTTCATGATTTGGTGGAAATCGTACAAAGAACAAGTTCATGAACCAACGACCCTCTGCGTCTTTCGTGTGTACCAACTGCAGGTGGTACACGCAAAAGACCCTCTGAATAGCATCCAATGATGAAAATTGTTGACAAAGGTGAGGAAACCACCAATAAGGTTAATGGAATCCAAGACACTACATGAATCACAATGTGTGAATAGACGTCTTATCGTTGAAAACAAGAGAAACCACCCAGTCAACGACCAATGATCAAATGTCGACTGTTGGGTTCAAGGTTACCTACCAATGATGAAAGTAGGGCCAAGGTACATGATAGGACTACAGTATCATGTGATTTTAAGATAAACTGAGGGTATGGTCGACATGAAAAATCAAGAGTTCTGAGGAGTGTCCGAAACAGGTTGATAGATTTCCTTTGAACAAGAGCATGAGACATATGGAGGAATCTGGTAGCATAGACCTACTGATGAAACCATGAGATGCAGGAGGCATCAATGAAATTCTTTGTAGGGACTGGAAAAGTAAACAGACGGTAGAGAAGACTCTGTAACAAGCTCAGCTTCCTAAGGCCATGCTAATCCCAAAATTATAATGAATGGACTCAAATAACATTGTACTATGTTCAAAGGCGACACAATTGTTGCCGATACAAGAAAATACTCCCTTCCCACCCATCTTTTTTATTTTTTCATAGACAAATAAATACTATTATACAGAGGAGGAAACGAGTGTCGCAAGTAAGAAAAACTAGTTCCATCAGTGGAACGCACCTATGCTCAATGCAGGGAAGTGTATGTGGGAGATGGACACTCAGGGAAATGTTTCCTCCTAGGTATAGGGTGTCAAATTGCGAGGATATAAACAAGGCTATGTTTGGTTGAGGATGAAAAAATGTTGAGGTAAATGGTTTATAATGCAAAGCCAGAACCGTATATAGGCTCAATACTACAAGCAGGGGCATGAGATGAAATCACAACTTAATGCCAAAAAATGTCCTTTTTTGTGTCTTTTAGTCTACTTGGTGTGAAAAAGGGATAAACTTGTACCAAATAGACATATTTTCAAAAACAACTTTACGAGTATGAAAGAGACAAGATCACTCGACAATATTTTCACTTTTTGATAACAAGACGAAAAAGAGCTTAACTAAGACTTATGACCTTTTGAATCCAATTTAATGAGTGTGAAAGGTAAAAATCACTCAATAATATTTTTCATTTTAGACGAGTTGGAAAAGATATTAACTTAAACTTGTTTGGGAGATTCTAGGTGGAAATGCATGGGGAAGGCCAAGGCTCCCATTCAAATCTTTTGTTGAATGTCAGTATCCTACGAATAGTTGACATAAGCTTGGGAAAACCCAAAGCTCTCCAAGTCGAGGAGAACAAATAACTAATGGAGTATATAGTCTCTGTGATAGACCAGCTAATGTCTCTTACTAGAAAAGGCATAGGCAGGGGTATAGGATACCCCATAGGGCTATCTCAGTCAAAAGCGATTTCCTCAAAACCAGGAGGGAGAGGACTCTGTGAAATAAAAAATATCTCTTGTTCATAAGGTCCAGGGTTAGGAGTACTGACAATATGATTGAAGGATGCATATATCTCCACAAGGAGAGTAGGATTGACCAAATATTGCACCGGTGCGACCACTTCTTCAATTCTAAGTTGAAGAGGATGCATGGTAATAGGGATAGGGGACACATCACCCTCAGCAATGGGGGTGAGGTCAAGAGAGGATTGCAGCAGTGTTACCACCGTGTCAATCAAAGGAGGAAGAAGGTGTGAGGAAACCATAGATTCCTTAGAATATGAAGGGCCCTTAGGTGAGCCCCATGCTTCCAGTATCTCAGCAGTAGATGGACACAGACAAGTAAGGTGATTTCCTTCACAATTCTTGCAAAGAAACTTAGTCTTACATCTGAGATGTCTAGGTTTCTCGATGCCCCCAACGGTGTTCACAATGGTTGGTGACATACTCTTGACACGACAGGCAGAAGTGGGAGAGTCATCTCCTACATGATGTACGAAGGTTGGAGATGTGATATAGATATGACTTGTGATGATTAGAGTGGTTCCCCCAACCTGACTAGAAATAGTTGGGTGCAGGTTGTCAACATGACTTGTAGAAGTTGTAGACCCATTCCCAACATGACTGGAAGAGGTTGGTGATGGAGCTCCAGTATGACTGACAGTGACTAGACTAGCAGTGATTTGTGGCATTTGATGCCAAGGTCTAGGGAAATATTGACATGGAAACATTGCGGGCCAAGAAGGGTCCTGGTTTACCCCTTATCCCTGTCCAAAAAGGTAGTATCATTCATTTAATTGATTTAGAGAAGTCTGAACAGGCATCATCACTGAATTCTATGAAGAGACAGAAGTATGATAAGGACTATTCAGGTGAGGATATATGTTGCCCCCTTGTGAAGGGGTTTCATGAAGAGAGTAGCCCAAACCATAAAATTGATTCTCCCTGTATGAAACACCCGGGGATATATGAGGACTCAAACCATGGAAAAATTGTTCAAAGGAACTGACATGGTGGACGGAGGATACATGGATTGAGTGTAATAAGTAGAATAAGCACCCATCTGAGTATTGGCTCCTGAAAGAGAATAACTAGGACTAGATCTATAAGAGGGGAGGTTCCAACCTCCCGTCGTATAAGCAGGTTGAGGAACATGGCTCATATCAAATGAATACATAGGCATTGGAGCCATGGTTCCCCCAGCTCCAATGTTAGGATTCATATAAGTGGACCAGGGAGGGGATTGCAAAGGTGAAGGCATATCAACAGGATAATGACTAGAGACCCAAGGCGCGGACTGAGTACCATAGTTTTGCATACCATTATAAAAAATGGAAGGAATCATCCCCATGACAGGAGTGGGAATCATGGGGTAGGTAGTGTTGAATGAAGGAGTCAAAGGAAATCCACTATCCATGATGAAAAGAACTCAATATAAACTCTTAAATACAACTAGTAATCAAAGAGCACACCAAAATTCAAATGGACAAAATGCATGCAAACGGGGTAAAGTGGTTGAGTGGCCTCCCTCCCTAAAGAAGATATGTCTTGACCAAGAGGGGCTGAAGAGTCCCTGCTAAATATCGGAGGTAACAGAATCAGTTATAAGGGACCTCATGGGCTTAAAAACCAGTGGGTCAGATCCCCCTAGAGAGGTAATCCTCTATAAAGGTTGTGTGTTGTCTGGCCCTTATATGACCCAGGGTACCTGCAGAATAACCCCTGCAAGTAACCTAAGAGACACCAAAGTCAAGAAACTAATTAACCACTGTATAATCGATGCACATGCGAGTAGTCATAAGTCAGGTCCACCATATGGGCAGGGTAACGAAGCCCAAAACCTTGAAAGAACCACCTCTCACAAAGGTAAAGGCACTAACAAGATCCCTAGAAATATCTTTGATGCTAGGAAGGTATCAGGGGGATATCCCTTCAACGAACTTCGCATGACCTCGTGACTAAATATGGTGTGAGTGGAGCCTCCTAATCTTGCCAATTATACAATGGATTTCTCCACTCCCTGACTTAGACACATATGTTGATTTAATTGCCTTGGAAAAGTTTACTCACAAAATCCTATTCCAAGGCACTAAATCCTAGGCTAGGTTGTGCACCCTAAAAAATAAAATCGTTACTAATGAATTTTAAATTATAGCGTTTATTTTAATGGCCGTGATTACTCAATAAGGTATGGTAATGAAACTCATGGTGTTATGACTCTGCAATAAAAGTAAATATGAAAATAATGCAAAGTCCTAACTTTAACCTTTAATGAATGATATGCTTCTAAAAACGATGCAATTTCAAATTCAACTTTGTGATTCAGAAGTAAAAATGAAATCTTTCATTGTATGCACTAAGCTAATGATAAAAACTCAAAAGGCAAAAATGCCAAGCAATGAAAAATGCCTATTTTTTTGTATTTTCAATATGTCGAAACTGAAAATGCATGGACTAAAAAGTAACTTGATATATAGTTCTACTGTGTATGAAAAGGAGATAACTCAAGCAGGATATCAAGCAACAAAACACCCATCCCAATGTACAAGGACAATAAACATGACAATATGAAGAGAAATACCTCGCTTGGAAATTCAACCAAAAGAGGGTTTCTTGTCATCCCACGGGCACTCAACAGGCACTACAGAGACCTAAGAAGGCTCGACAAGCATCAAAACCCACTGATCAAACACCAGACCAAGAAAACAGGCAAGGAAAAAAGGTGTACATGACTATTTGGGAAAACAGAGCATATATATGCAGCTTGTAGTGAGACAACCTGCGTGTATACGTGGCTGTCAAGGCAAAAGGCATGTATATGCTTTGAAACAAGGCCAGGTAAGGGAGAAATGCTGAAAAATCATAACTAGAGTGAACAGGAGTTGTCAAACAATGATACGACAAGAACCACAATACAAACAAGAGCAATCTAAGGAGAAAAGTACTTCAAACCCTAAGAAAGAAGATTCAATCCCTAGTATGTTCGCCAATTATGTTATGAGGAAAATCTCTCTATGGCTAGGGTGAACCACAACAAACGGAAATGACTACAGAAATCAACTCTATCCCAACAACATGCTATATAAACCAATGTGCAAGAAAGATAAGAAAGAGACCTACCTTGTCCAGATGTTCGATGATATCCATCGTTGAGAACTTCAATCCAAAGCTATATACCTGCAACAAGTTCTCAACAAACAAGAAAAACAAGCATATGGTGTAAATATAAAAGGTTAGCACATTAGATAGAATAATCCATCAATATACATAACAATTACTCCCATGAATAATAATACATATATTTGAAAGATATCAATTGTATGGGAAAGGAGTATTTCTATTAATAAACAATCAGCAGAAGTGAAATTATTACAGACTTATGTATTGGCACGGTTCGGAACTGACAAACCGAGTTCCTTCTAACTGGGCCTCTGCCACTCTAATCCTCCACCAAAGGCAAGCTCATATAAGGGAGACAAAGAGGGTCTTCATCAATAAGGGAATATATTGGGGGCTGAACACTATGTTCAGACTTAAAGGACAAAGGGATGAAGACACAATATGAAGTAAATAATTTCTCCAGAGTAATTTTCCTTTCAAAGTTGAATTCTTTCTCCTTTTCCACAGCTCAGAATTGGCTTCTTTATAGCTTTCAAAATGAAACTGAAGGGTGGATTTGGAAAGTTTCTAGTATATGGAAGCCCAAGGATCAGAGATCTCCTGTCATGACATGGAAACCCAACATTTAATTTTGATTTTTTGGCACAAATCTCGATGTACATGAGTTGTAGTAAAGCAGCCTACGTATACACTTGTTATATAGGGTGCAAGATGCGTACAAGTGGAAAAAATTTATATTTTAGTCTCTGGACTTTAGTAATAGGGAAGACAAGTCTGCATAGGAAAATTAAATAAGGCCCTCTCTGCAATATTGCATAGGGTGAGGCAAATCTTGCTCTACAATTGTAAAATCTTGAAACTACATAAAAAAAAATTCCATGGTTTTCTCTGTGCTGGGTTTACACGTAAAACACTGTGTGCAATGCGTTTGTTTTTATGTTATTATGAATGACATTATTAATTTTTAATATTTATGTAGTGATTGAAGGTTAAAATTTTTGAAATAAATCTATACTGATTCACCGCCCCCCCTCTCAATATTCTTGAATATTCTAACAATTGGTATTAGAGTGGGTTCCTTCAGGAACAGTTTAACCATTGGAAGGTGTAATATCCTTAGGCCGAACCCAATTGTAATGTAAATGAAAATGTACTTTAAGTTGGTGAGGTGTTTGATATCATTTTTGTATGCACCTTTGATGGTATAGTGTGCGCATGTACTGCGCAGTAAAATGAGGAAGTGTGCACATTCTAGGATACCACGCGCAATTTTGAGGCCACAAAGCCTTTGTGTATATGTTGTGTTTTATAGGCTGGTGGGCCAGTTTTGTGATGATTAGGCCGGAGAGCCTAGATGTTAAATTCTAGTGAACCTATTTTTGTATATTTCTCATCATTAATATAAAATACATCATTGTGTGCAAACCGACCACGATAAAAGAGTATGGGGGACTAAACTACACTAGTTAGGGAAAGGGGGGAGAATAAAAGTTAAGAAAAGGGATAATCTAGGGAGCTTAAGCAAAAAAGGAATATTATATTAATATTTATTAAATCATAAAGTATGGATAATTATTTTATCCTAAGTTCTAAGGATGGGAACAAGTGAGCCAAAGTATCTCCCAACATGACAAGTGTCAAGTTGGGAACATGCATACATATTGTTTGGACTTAGTTCATTTTCCATCATTCAGTCATCCAGTCAATCATCCATGATCATTCACACACTCATTGAGCTATCCTATGTACCTTCATATCACTGTACCTGAGCCTGTATCTGTATCCATACCTATAGGTGTACCTGGTTAGATTGGGAGCTGGACTGAAGAAGCGGGTTGTCAAGCCCGTGGGATATTGAAGAGGCAGGTTGTCAGGCCCGTGAGAAATTTCTCTATGGGTGAAAAAAGTGTTGGGAATTGATTTCCTAAAGGTGCTAAACTACATCTATAGGGCTCTGAGACTTCCTGTCCGACCTGTTGCTAAAGCCCGAAGAGGAAGTGGGGCAGTCGAAGGACTATTGAGCAGAGAAGGGGCATACTTCCTGTAGTGGGACAGGTATGTGGGGAATGAGGGACTGTAGGTTGTTATTTTGAGTGGGCACCTGTGGCAAAGTCTTTACTATTGTCTATGAGTCATTAGCCTGGTTAGGAATCCCTTTACCCGGGTGGAGTTTAGTCCCAGCTCAGGGGTGACCCACTGCTGAGAGTGACGAGCAGTTGACCAAAATAAGTGTCAATTGTGTGATAAATTTACATGCTGCATTATTATTTACGTGTTTATTTTTGTGGGTTTATCCTATGTGTGGTTATAAATGTCTTTATAGTTATGGGTATTGCCTGTATATGTTGCATGTATGTGTTTACAGTTACTTTAGTATGAATCCATGCAATTATAGAATGAATTTTTCTGTTTACGTTTTATATATAAAGTTTTGCAATAGTGTTGTGTGTATATGTTTTAATTGCATGTAGTTCGAAAAAATTATGTGGCATAGCTCAGTTGGTTGTTGGGTATGTTACAGTATGTTCCGCAGAGAGAATAAAAGTGTTCTCTAGAGTAGCATGGCCTGACATGGGTGGTCAAGGATGTTATAATATGGTATCAGAGCTTCAGTTTTCAACAATGAGCCTGATGTGCCAAGCAAGTTGAGTTGAAGAGAAATTTCATAGACATGTATTTCAAAGTGGCCAAATTTCAAGTTACAGAGTGTCCATGGTAAAATTTAGAAGCAACGACACGGAATTGGGAAAAGCCCCAATTTATGTTATTAAATTCATGGGAAAATTAAGAAATTTGGCCAAGTGGTGAGATATTCCTATTTTGATATATGTTCTAGCAAATTCGGACCTAGAATGGGTCGAATTTGAAGTTACAGTGAAGCCATGATAGATGAAGCAAGTTTTATAATTAAAATTCTCAATTCGTGAATTGAGTGTGGGAAACATTTGCTTCAGAAATTTCAACTCACAATGATTTGTTGTTGCAAAGGTTGAATTGGTTTTATTGGGGTGAAATTGAACAAATTTCATAGTTGCAGAATGTCTGTGGTAAAAATGGGGAAAAAGTTAAGCAAAAGCCCCAATTTTTGTAGCAGAATTCACGAGGAATTGATGCACATAAAAATGAGTGTGCGCAGCTGGGCGCACTAAAAATGCATGACGCGCAGTAAAAATCTTTTGATATGTAAAAACTAGGTGCCACGCAGAAAAAATTTGGTGTGCATGTGTGCACACTAAATTTTTCCACCGCGTGGAAAAATGTTGGTGTGCGGGTGCGCGCACTAAATTTTAGTGCCGCGTGGGAAAATGTTGGTGTGCAGGTGCATGCACTAAATTTTTTCACCGCACAGAAAAATGTTGGTGTGCGGGTGTGCACACTAAATTTTGGCACCACGCAGAAAAATGTTGGCGTGTAGGTGTGCACACTAAATTTTGGCACCGTGCGGAAAAATGTTGGTGTGTGAGTGCGCGCACTAAATTTTGGTGCCGCACAGAAAAATGTTGGTGTGTTGGTGCACGTGCTAAATTTTGCATTGTGCAGTGTGAATATGCATAAAAAGGTGTGTGCGGTGTGAAAAAACATAATAATGGCATGCGTACTGTGTGAACTATTGGCATGGCACAACGAAACTTTGCTGGTGCACGTGCAATGTGGGGATATGTTGTTGCATGACAATTTAGTTAAGGGTGTGCACAGAGTATTGGTGAACGATGGGGGTGTACTAAAATTTGGAATGGTGCAATGCATACATTGAAATGTGCACAGAATATCAATGCATGATAAAAAAACTGCGCAACAAGTATTAGTACCAGAACCAAAACTGCACGCGGTGGATATTGGCGTGCGGCACAAAAGCAGTGTGCGTCAGTTATTGGCACGACAGAGAAGTGATACAAAGTGGTTATAGGTGTGTGGAACATGATTTGCATTGTAGTGTTGTTGTGCATGATAAATATGGATGTACAGGTTGAAAATTGTGTGCACGAAGTTGTTTGGAAGGTGAACAACAGCAGAAAACCAACAATTTTCTGCGACATTTTATATTGTTTGAACGTCATATTTTTGCAGTGTGTTTTTTAGGCCCTTAAGAGCATTTTTAGCTACTCAAAAACCATGAGAATAGAGTATACCAAGGTACATTATGTCTGTGCAGCTCAAATAAAAGAGCTCAAGGAGATATTTTTAATGGTGTAAATCATTCGTCAAATGGAGCTTTTATGAGAAAGTTACAACACAAGTAGTGGAGGGTAAATTTTAAGACCCAACTAACTTCAAAGAGCCATAACTTTCTACATCAAAATACGTTTGAGGCGTAGGAGCAGTCAGTGGAAATATATTGAACCATATAAGATATTCCCAGAGCTGAATTAAATTTTTGGGCATGTTAAAAATGCTTAATATGGAAAATAAGGTACCTGTGGCATTCCAGACCAAAAACACGAATTAGCCTAGAACTTCAGCAGGTTGTAACTAGCATCCCAGAACTCAGAAAAAGGTGAAACTTGGACATAGTTTCCCCAATATGTATATGAAGAAACCCAATGGATATCCCACTAAAATTCCAATGTAGTAGGTGCAAAAATGCATATTTACTGTGCAGATTTGCGCCAAGTTGAAGAATGAACAGAAAAATTAATGGGCAATTTTCAAATAACCATAAATTTCTGCTCAAGACTCGGAATTGAGCATGGTAGAAGGCGTTGGAAAGGTGTTGGACAATGGAATCTAAATATAAACCCATAAAATTGATTTGGGCATTCAATTTTCTAGGAAACCAGAATAAACAATTCTGATATATTATTGAACCAGAATGGTTCATATTTTTTATGAAATTGTTGAGCCAGTTAGCCTGGCAAAGTTTTTTTGGCTACACATTTTGCAGAGTTAACAAAAACTAGATCAGATTAGGATCAACACAAAGTCCAGAGGAATGGAAGAGGAACAAGGGACTTACAGCCAAGAAGATGAGATTAGAGGGATGGATGTCCATTTGGGCATTGAAGGAACAAACTCCAATGGACATGGGGAAGGAAGGGATGAAAACATGAATATGGTAGAGACCATAAAAAATTTGCAGAAGGATGTCCAAAGCCATAAATATGATAATGAAAGGCTTATGATAGCCAAGGAGAAGCATGATGACTTCAACATGAATTTAATGTAGAGCTTTAATAGTCTAATAGAAATTAAATTGGAGAAGGAGAATGGTTCAAGAAAACAAGTAAGTCGTGGGTCTCCTGATGATAAAAGAAGAGAAAGAAGTGTTAGCAGACATCGCCATCACTCCCTGAGGCATCCCCATAAGAGAGCACATGTCATCTCAAGTCCATCCCCTGTCGGGAAGAATAATAAGTCTAGGGAGGATGAGCTACAAGGAGAAATGAACAAAATCAAGCCTCCTACATTTGATGGTGAGCACAAGAAGGATGAAGATGCAGAGACATGGTTGTTGAGCATGAGGAAATATTTTCAATTGCATAATTATTCATCTCATGCAGAAGGTATAATTTCCATCTATCAACTCAAGGTAAAGGCATTCATGTGGTGGGATCATCATGTGCAAGTGCAACACATTAAAGAGAAAAATGTTACTTAAAGGGAATTCAATGGGTATTTTGAGAAGAAATACTTGAATAAGAGATATTATGACAAGAAAATGAAAGAGTTATTTGAACTCAAGATTGGGAGTATGAACATAGATGAATATGAGAGAAGGTTTTTAGAACTCTTGAAGTATGTTTCCTTCATCAAGGATGAGACAGTTAAGATTCAGACGTATTTGAGTGGATTGCCATCATTCATCGGTGACAAAATACAATATGATGATCCCAAGACATTGGAGGATACCATAAGGCAATCTAAATGTCTTTATGATCAGCAAAAAGCAAGTCCAACTTTCCAAAAATCTTGGGAAGACAAAAAGAAATTCAAGATGGATCAGAGGAAGAAGGGAACTAAGCCACCATTCTTCAGAAATAATACTCAAGGGTAGCCAACTTCTATAGAACCGAGAACAATTGATATAGGAGGTCAAAGGCCAAGGAAGCCACCTATTCAATGTTGGGTTTGTAAAGGAGATCATATCTTTAGATATTTTCCTCACATAGGTGAAAAAGTGAGGATTTTTCACAATGTACAGCAAGTTGAAACATTGGAGGACATGGGAAGAAATGTACCAAGGATGTATGCAGCCCTTGAAAACAAGCACACAAAGTATTAGTCACACATGATTGAAGTGGAAGGTATTATCAACAACCAAACCATTTATATTTTAATGCATTCAGGAGCTAGTCATAGTTATATAGATCCTAATATGGTGGAAAGTTTGCATTTGCCAAGAAGCAAGCATGAAAAATATTGGTTGGTATAGCTGGCTATTGGAGCCAAAAGAAAAGTTAATGAGATGGTTAAGTCATGTCTTATGGTCCATGGACATGAATGGATTGAACACTAGGGAAGACTTGAACATCTTGCCTTTAGGTTCCTATGACTTTATAATTGGGATGGATTAGTTGGAACAACATCATCCTATCCTAGATTGTCATAAAAAGACATTTACTTACTTGGATGAGAAAGGGAGCCTAAGGAGAGCACAGGGAATTCCCAGGGCAGTGACCATCAGAGAAATTTCAGCATTGCAGTTGAAGAGATGTTATAGAAAATGGTGTCAAATATTTGCAGCTCATATGGAAGAGACACCTAAAGATAAGGTGCCAAATTTGGAAGATTATGTAGTCCTAAAAGAGTTTGAAGATGTTTTCAAGGAGGTACCAAGACTACCCCCAAAGAGGGATATTTATTTCTCTATAAATTTAATGCATGGAACAGCTCCAGTGTCAAAGACTCCTTACAGATTGAGTACACCAGAGCTAAAGGAGTTGCAAATGCAACTTGAAGAACTTAGGAAGAAGTGGTATATACGCCCAAGATTTTCACCTTGGGGTTCCCCAGTCATATTCGTGAAGAAGAAATATGGGACATTAATATTGTGTATTGATTTCAGATAGCTGAATAAAGTGACTGTAAAGAACAAGTATCATCTATCAAGGATTGACGATCTCTTTGATCAATTGAAGGATGCGAAGATATTTTCAAAGATATATCTCAGGTCAGGATATCATCAGGTAAGGATTAAAGAGGAAGATATCAGCAAGACCACCTTCAAGACAAGGTATGGTCATTATGAGTTCATAGTGGTGCCATTTGGGTTGTCAAATGTACCAGTTGTTTTCATGTGCTTAATGAATGGTGTTTTCCGAGAATATTTAGAAAAGTTTATCATTTTATTTCTAGATGACATTCTTATATATTTTAAGTCATAATAAGAGCATGAGCATCATTTGAGAATGGTGTTGCAAGTATTAAGGGAGCATCATTTGTATGCCAATTTGAGCAAGTGCTCATTTTATCAAAAGCAAATTCATTATTCGGGACATATCATTTCAAAGGATGGGATAGCAGTGGATCCTAAGAAGATAGAATCCATTAGAGAATGGTTAGCACCAAAGAATGTGACAGAGGTCAGATCATTCATGGGACTTGCAGGCTACTATAGGATATTTACTGAAGGATTCTCAAATATTGCACATCAAATCACTTCCTTACAAAATAAGGGTGTGAAGTTTCAATGGACATTGAATTGTGAAAATAGTTTCCAATAGTTGAAACAATTATTAACAAGTTCTCCAATACTAAGGATTACAAACCCAATGAATACTTCATTGTATTCACAGATGCATGTAAAGAAGGACTTGGTGGAGTCCTCAGTCAAAATGGGTTTGTTATATGTTATGAATCAAGGAAGTTGAAGGAGAATGAAAGACATTATGCCACTCATGATTTGGAGTTGGAAGACATAGTGAATGCCTTGAGGAAATGGAGACACTACCTCATGGGTAAAAGGTTTGAGCTAAGAACAGACCATAATGGTTTGAAATATTTATTTTATCAGCCAACTCTAATTGTTAGGCAAAGCAGATGGTTAGAATTTCTAAGTGAATGTGACTTTGATATAAAGCATATCAAGGGGAAAGAGAACAAAGTGGTTGATGAACTCATCAAAAGAGTGCATGAATTGCATGCTACAGCCATTAGCATGTACCAATCAGATTGAAACCCATAATTTTAGAGGCTACAAAATTAGATTTGCAATACAAGGAATTAGTGGCAAAATTACAACAAAGTAATTTACAACAGAAAATTGAAGAATACAAGCTATATAATGATGAAATTCTTATGTACGGAGGAAGAATTTATATAACAAATTATAGTGAATTGAAAAATATGATATTGGGAGAAATGCATAATGCACCTTATGTTGGGCACCCAAGTTATCAGAAAACTATTGCAGTTGTCAAAAGCCAATATTATTGGCCAAGCATGAAGAAAGAGGTTGTTGATTTTATTGCCAAATGTTTGGAATGTCAAAAGGTAAAGGCTGAGCATAGACACCCAGTTGGTTTTCTACAACCATTAACCATTCCTAAGTGGAAGTGGGAAGTTGTAACCATGGATTTCATCACCAAACCTCCCAGAACAAACAAGCAACATGATTCTATCATGATAGTGGTGCATAAGATTACTAAAGTTGCCCATTTTATTCCAGTTAAGCTCACTCACAAGGAAGCCAACATTGTTGATGTTTATATGAGAGAAATCGCTCTATTACATGGCATACCCAAGGCAATTGTATCTGACAGAGATCCAAAATTTACCTCAAAATTTTCGAAAGGATTTGGATCAAATTTGAATTTTAGTACATCTTATCATCCAGAATCAGATGGACAAATAGAGAGGGTGAATCAAGTGATTGAAGATATGTTGAGGATGTATGTGATGGATAAACCATCAAAATGGGAAGACTACCTACCCTTGGTAGATTTTTCTTATAACAATGGGTACCAAACATATCTAAATATGAGCCCATTTGAGACACTTTATGGAAGAAAGTGCAACACACCAGTAAGTTGGGATAACCCAGTAGATAGAGCAGTGGTTGGGTCGGATTTTCTTAGGGAAATGGAGGAGAAAATGATAAAAATAAAGAAAAAATTAAAGGCTGCCAAAGACAGACAGAAAATCTATGTTGATAAGGGCAGAACTCACAGGGAATTTAAAGTGGGAGACCATGTATTTTTGAAAGTGAAAGCCAACAGAAGTTTGTTGAAGTTGGGAAATTGTTCAAAGTTGGCAGCTCGCTATTGTGGGTTGTTTGAAATCCTAGAGAGGATTGGTCCAGTGGCTTATATGATTGCATTGCCTGCATCTATGTATGTTCATAAGGTATTCCATGTATCATTTCTCAAGAAATATATACCTGATGTTAATCATGTTATTGATTGGAATGTGATTCAGGTGGAGCAAGAAGGTGCTTTCCAAGTGCATCTGGTGCGCATTCTGGACCGAAAAATCAAACATCTTTGGAATCGAGCCATAGGGCTTGTAAAGGTCCAATGGACCTGGTACAGTCCTGAGGATGCTACTTGGGAGCATGAGGATGCAATGTGGGCATAATACCCGCATTGTTTTGAGGATTTTTGAAATTTTGTTGAGGTCGAACCCAATTGTAAAGTAAATGAAAATATACTTAAGTTGGTGAGTTGTTTGATATCATTTTTGTATGCACCTTTCCAGGATACTGCACGTAGCAACTTAATTGCGCATGATTTTGAGTCCACGAAGCCTTTGTGCCTATGTTGTGTTTTATATGTTGGTGAGCCAATTTTGTGATGATTAGGCCAGAGAGCCTAGATGTTAATTGCCAGTGAGCCTATTTTTGTATATGTCTCATCATTAATATAAAATGCATTGTTGCACGCAGACCGACCATGATAAAAGAGTATGGGAGACTAAACTCCACTAGTTAGGGAAAGGGGGGGGATAAACGTTAAGAAAATGGCTAAGATAGGGAGTTTAAGCCAAAAAAGAATATTATATTAATGTTTCTTAAATCATAAAGTATGGATAATTATTTTATCCTAAGTTCTAAGGATGGGGACAAGTGGGCCAAAGTAGCTCCCAACATGACAAGTGTCAAGTTGGGGACATGAATACATATTTTTTGGACTTATTTCATTTTCCATCAGTCTTCCTTCCATCATTCAGTCATCTAGTCAATCATCGATGAGCATTCACACCCTCATTGAGCTATCCTTCATACCTTCATGTCACTATACCTAAGCCTGTATATGTATCCATTCCTATAGGTGTACCTGGTTATCTTGGGAGTTGGACTGAAGAGGCGGGTTGTCAGGCCCGTGAGCACTTTCTCTCTAGGTGAGAGAATTGTTGGGAATTGATTTCCTAAAGGTGCTCAACTACAGCGAGAGGGCTCTGAGACTTCTTGTCTATCCTATTGTTGAAGCTTGGAAAGGAAGTGGTAAAGTTGGAGGACTGTTGAGAAGAGAAGGGGCACACTTCCTAGGGTGGGACAGGAATGTGGGGAATGAGGGACTGTAGGTTGTTAATTTGAGTGGGCACCTGTGATGGAGTCTTTCCTGTTGTCTATGGGCTCTTAGCTTGGTTAGGAATACCTTTACCCGGGTGGAGTTTAGTCCCATCTCAGGGGTGACTCACTGCTAAGATTGATGAGCAGTGTGGTCTAAGGCTGAAAGGTTCATGGAAGGTCTGCACACACTTGGTGATATTCTTACCAAGACAAGTGTCAACTATGTGATAAATTTACATGTTGCATTATTATTTACGTGTTTATTTTTGTGGGTTTATCCTATGTGTGGCTATAATTCTCTTTATAGCTATGGGTATTTCATGTATATGTTGCATGTATGTGTTTACTATGATTTTGGTATGAATCCATGCAATTACATAATGCATTTTTATGTTTACTTTTTATATATAAAGTTCTGCAATAGTTMTRTGTGTATATGTTTTAATTGCATGTAGTTTGAAAAAATAATGTGGCATRGCTCAGTTGGATGWTGGGTATGTTACAGTATGTTCCGYAGAGAGAAMAAAAGYGTTCTTTGGAGTAGCATGGCCTAACATGGGTGGTCGGGGATGTTACAGAAGGAAAATCATGGATAAGCAAGGATAATTTACCAAAAATGGAACACCATTGTTTGATGGGAAAAATTATGTTTTTTGGAGCATAAGAATGAGAGGATTTTTGCAAGCAAAAGGATTTGATGTTTGGAAAGATGTAGTAAATGGATACACTGCACCAGCTTCTCCCCCAATAGATAATTTCAGTACAAATATCAGTGACTACAATTAAAGGCTGTAAATTCCATTCTAAGTGATCTAATAGGTTCAAAATCTGTTAAGGTTATACATTGTGATTCTGCAAAGGAAATCTGGGAAAAGTTCAAGAATGTTTATCAAGGAGATGCTAAAGTCAAAGGGGCCAAGATTTAGACTTACATAGGACAATTTGAACATATGTGAATGAAGGAAGATGAAGATATTTCACATTTTGTTCTTTGAGTTGAAGAAATTTTGAATACTATAAGAGGACTATGAGAAAAGATTGAAATTTTAGTTATTAAGTAAAAGATATTGAGATCTCTCCCAATGATATTTGACCCTAAAATCTCAGCTCTATACGAAATACAATATATGCCTATGTTGAGCATGGATGAATTACATGGAATAAATACATCATTTGAAATGAGAACAGAATAGAAAAATCCATCTAGAAGCAAAGCATATTTGAAAGACTCCAAGAAGAAAAGAAAGAACAAGCCAAGATCAAAACCCTACCCCAACAATAGTGATGATTCATATAATGAATAAGAAGCCAACTTTGTGAGAAATATGAAAAGAGGAACTGACAAGTAAAAAAGTAAGATTCCTTTCAAATGTTTTAATTGTGGTAAATTTGGCCATTTTTCTTCCAAATGTCCTTATGCAAGGGGTTCATATAGTGATGAAGAAGAAGCTCCTAAGAAAGAAAATAAATATCGAAAAAGAGACAAGGAAATAAATAAAGGAATATTTTTGAAAACGAAAAGTCTCTATTCAAAAGATGATAGTTCTTCATCCGATGAATATGACAATAGTGACAGTGACTCAAGAAGATTACTCTTCATGGAATTAGATATTCAAGAAGAAACTACTGAAAATAATGAAGGAGACTATAAATAAGAAGGAGAAGTGAATCTTGAGGAATAACTAATTAGTTCCTTAAGTGATCTAATAATAGCAAGGAATAAAAACAAGTCTCTCAAAGAAGAGTTAAGTAAACTAAAGGAAGGATTCCAAAACCCTAGAAAAAATTCTAAAGAAGCCAAGCAGACTATCATAGATCTAAGGATTCAGTTGGAAGAATCCAAAGTGATTGAAGAAAAATTCAATAGACAAATAAAAGAAAATAAGAAAATAGCATAGAATCTGGAAGCTAAAATAGTCTCACTAAGAAAGGAACTACAGAAGAAGGACATCCAACTAAATTTTGGCAATAGCACCAAAATACTAGATGAAATCATCTGCAATGAAAAACCATTCTATGAAAAGTCTAGACTTGGGTACAAAAAATATTGATGAGGGTTCAATCTCTATGATGATAGGAAATGAAGCAGAGAAAAGAAGTTATGCGGATACTATCAAGGTTTCCATCAAGAAATAAGAATGCAAGCCTCTAAAGGAGGACATACAAAAATCATAAATAAAGAATAATCAAGAAGAATATTGTGCATTTAGAGGAACATGGAATCAACAACCTGCAATGAATGATACCCAAGAAGAAGATCATGTTTTCATAATAACAACATNGTTCTTTGGAGTAGCATGGCCTAACATGGGTGGTCGGGGATGTTACAGAAGGAAAATCATGGATAAGCAAGGATAATTTACCAAAAATGGAACACCATTGTTTGATGGGAAAAATTATGTTTTTTGGAGCATAAGAATGAGAGGATTTTTGCAAGCAAAAGGATTTGATGTTTGGAAAGATGTAGTAAATGGATACACTGCACCAGCTTCTCCCCCAATAGATAATTTCAGTACAAATATCAGTGACTACAATTAAAGGCTGTAAATTCCATTCTAAGTGATCTAATAGGTTCAAAATCTGTTAAGGTTATACATTGTGATTCTGCAAAGGAAATCTGGGAAAAGTTCAAGAATGTTTATCAAGGAGATGCTAAAGTCAAAGGGGCCAAGATTTAGACTTACATAGGACAATTTGAACATATGTGAATGAAGGAAGATGAAGATATTTCACATTTTGTTCTTTGAGTTGAAGAAATTTTGAATACTATAAGAGGACTAGGAGAAAAGATTGAAAATTTAGTTATTAAGTAAAAGATATTGAGATATCTCCCAATGATATTTGACCCTAAAATCTCATCTATATACGAAATAAAATATATGCCTATGTTGAGCATGGATGAATTACATGGAATAAATACATCATTTGAAATGAGAACATAATATTTTTAAAACAAAAAGTCTCTATTCAAAAGATGATAGTTCTTCATCCGATGAATATGATGATAGTGACAGTGACTCAAGAAGATTACTCTTCATGGAATTAGATATTCAAGAAGAAACTACTGAAAATAATGAAGGAGACTATAAAGAAGAAGGAGAAGTGAATCTTGAGGAATAATTAATTAGTGACTTAATTGATCTAAGAATAGCAAGGAATAAAAACAAGTCTCTCAAAGAAGAGTTAAGTAAACTAAAGGAAGGATTCCAAAACCCTAGAAAAAATTCTAAAGAAGCCAAGCAGACTATCATAGATCTAAGGATTCAGTTGGAAGAATCCAAAGTGATTGAAGAAAAATTCAATAGACAAATAAAAGAAAATAAGAAAATAGCATAGAATCTGGAAGCTAAAATAGTCTCACTAAGAAAGGAACTACAGAAGAAGGACATCCAACTAAATTTTGGCAATAGCACCAAAATACTAGATGAAATCATCTGCAATGAAAAACCATTCTATGAAAAGTCTAGACTTGGGTACAAAAAATATTGATGAGGGTTCAATCTCTATGATGATAGGAAATGAAGCAGAGAAAAGAAGTTATGCGGATACTATCAAGGTTTCCATCAAGAAATAAGAATGCAAGCCTCTAAAGGAGGACATACAAAAATCATAAATAAAGAATAATCAAGAAGAATATTGTGCATTTAGAGGAACATGGAATCAACAACCTGCAATGAATGATACCCAAGAAGAAGATCATGTTTTCATAATAACAACATCAACTAGAAGACCACCCACACTCAAGTACCAAAACACATTTCTTGGCTTGTGTTATTCTTGCAATAATTTTGGGCATAAAGCCACAAATTGTAGAGCCTATGAAAAGGTTAGAAACACCTAGAACATAAGTAGCTATGAAAATCCCAAGAATCATTATGAATGAAATTATCCTAGAAATCCCCATGAGGTATTTGACAGAAATTATAATAGTTTTGGTGCTCTGGTTTATGAAAATGAATGATACAAATGTTGTTGATTAAGGTTGGTTGTCATTGATGTCAACCCTTGAAGAAAGTTGGAGAACCAAGGTTTGGGTAATGGACCCAATTTTGTTTGATGGATAACGGTATAATTTTTGATAAATTGGAAAGTAATATTGTTATATATGGATAGTACATGTCATGCCATTTCCAGTGGTATGTGAAACGTCACATAACTCCTCACGGTTAGAGAGTTATGTCCATGTGAAGTTGGAGAACCCTCATGAGTCATCTAGAAGCCCCAAAAGGTCAAAGTAGTCAAAGTGGTTTATGATATTTTTAGAAGGTAAATAATAAAGTGAAGTGATGAGTGTACTATAATTCAAATTGAATAGAAAATAAATTATTTAAATAATAAAGTTAATGGAGAAATTACTTAGTTGACAAGTGGTTAGAAGTGGGTTAACCCTAAAATAAAGAAAGTGGTTTAAGATAGTTAGAAGGTGACCCCTTAAGGTAAAGTGAAGTGATGAGTGTACTATACA
>JZKD02S2171636.1:438667-459979 GCA_000966675.3 Picea glauca
CCCCGTAGGGGTTTTACCACGTGAAAACATCGGTGTGTTGATCTTTGATCTGGTTATGTGAGTGGTTACTGAAGGTGTTCGTCCTCTGTTGGAATACATGTGTTGTCGAACAGTACCACCATTAAGCTAGGGGTAACCATTGAGCCCATTGATTTTTATTTTCCGATGAAAAACACCTCAAATATGTTTCCAAACATTTGTTGACAACTTCAGTTTGACCATTAGTATGGGGATGATAAGATGTGCTGAGATGCAATTGGGTGCCTTGTAGCTTGAACAGTTCTTTCCAAAAATTGTTGGTGAAAGTTGGTTCGTGATCATAAACAATAGAATGCAACATGCCAGGAAGCTTGAAGACCTGATCCATGAAAAGTTGAGCCACATTGGATGTTGTAAAATGGGTGTTGAAGAGCACAAAAATGAGCATACTTGGAATGGATATCAACAACCACCATGATGACTGATTTATTTCCTGATTTGGGTAAGCCTGTAATAAAATCCATAGAGATATCCCTCCAAATAGCAAGTGGAATCAGAAGCGGTTGTAGTGTGCCAGGAGATTTGACTATTTCCCCCTTGTTGTGTTGACACACATCACATTCAGCGACAAAATTATGAACGTCTTGTTTCATAACATCCCAGAAAAAAGAAAGTTTGACCCTGTAATAGGTTTTGGTAAACCCGAAGTGACCAGTTGTGGGTGTATCATGAAGCTCAGAAAGTACCATGGATTTAAATTTTGATTTCTTACTTAAATACAAATGGCCTTTGTACCAAAGCTAATCATGGAGCCAAGAGTACCCTGGGGAAACTGGAGAATTGGATTGCAATTGTTGTATCAGATGTGAACTTTTGGGATCGTGTAGCCATTCTTGGAGAACGGCTTGGAGCCAATCTAGTACAATGAAGGAGAGAGATAAAATGGATACTTCATCTTCATATTTTTAGGAAAGTGCATCCACAACCACATTTTCTTTTCCTTTCTTGTAAATGATCTCATAATCATATCCAAAGATCTTAGTCACCCATTTTTGTTTCTCTGGGGAGGAAATGAGTTGTTCCAGAAAATAATTGAGGCTTTGATGGTCTGTCTTAATTTGGAAGCATTGCCCCAATAGATAAGGGCGCCACAGATCAACGACATGCAGAATAGCCAACATTTCCTTTTCATAGATTGATTGGCCCAGATTTTGTTTAGACAGTTGTTTGTTGGTAAAGGCCAAAGGTCGACCCTCTTTCATAAGGACAGCGCCAATTCCTTTTCCTAAAGCATCACATTCTAGGAAAAAGGTCTTTGTGAAATCAGGAAGGGCCAACACTGGAGTTGTGCACATGGCCAACTTCAAGGTTTGAAAATATTGAGCAGTTGTTGGAGTCCAAGTGAAAGAGTTCTTTTTTAGGAGTGTAGTGAGAGGTGTTGTAATCTTTCCATAATTCTAAACAAACTTGCGATAATAACCTGTTAAGCCCAGAAATACCCACAAGCTTTTGAGAGTCTTTGGGTGAGGCCATTCTTGCATAGATTCAATCTTTTTAGGATCCAGCCTGACGTCATCCTTGCCAACCAGATGACCCAAGTACTTGACTTATGAGGCGCCAAAAGCACATTTAGACAATTTCAGGAAAAGTTGGTGTTGAGAGAGTAGATGGAGAACTCAATCCACATGAGAAATATGGTATGTCCAAGTTTTTCTATAGATGAGGATATCATCAAAGAAAACTAAGACAAAATGATGGAGAAAATGACAGAAGACATGATTCATGAAGCTTTGGAAGGTGGAGGAGGCACTACAGAAGCCAAAGGGCATGACCAAAAACTCATAGTGGCCCTCATGAGTTCTAAAGGCAGTCTTAGGAATGTCTTCCTGTTTCATACGTATCTGGTGGTAGCCAGAACAAAGATCAAGTTTAGTAAAGAACTAGGCACCACTCAATTCATCCAAGAGGTCATCAATGACAAGAATGGGAAATTTTTCTTTAATGGTGAGTTTGTTGAGGACATGGAAGTCAGGACACATTCGCCAAGAACCTTCTTTATTTAGGACCATGACCACAAGAGAAGAGTAGGGGCTTTTACTAGGGCAGATAAAACCTGCGTTAAGGAGTTCTTGAACTATTTTCTCAATTTCATTTTTTTGGGAAAAGAAGTGATGATAGGGACAGATATTGGGAGGAAGGCTTCTTGGTACAAGGGGAATGGAATGATCATGAAGACCATGGGAAGGAGGGAGTCCTTGGGGAGAGGAAAAAGACCACTTGATGTTTAGAGAGGATGGATTGGAGGTCTTGCGGCACCGAGGGTGTCTCAGTTTCTTGTATGGCATGGAGTTGGGCAATAATGTCAGAATGACCCTTTTTGAGAATCTTTTCCATGTGATGGGAACTAATGATCTCAGGTGAATATATGGTGATGCCTTGGAACTTATATTGTTGGCCCTCCTAGTCGAATTGCATGGTTAATTCCTTAAAATCCATGAGAATGGGACCCAAAGTTCTTAGCTAGTCTTCACCCAACACAATGTCACAACCACCCATGTCGATAGAAAACATATGAGATTTCAAGTGGTAGTCACCAATTTGGAGACGTGCATTTTCAAAATGCCCTCCATATTTCATGGAGCCTCCATTGGTGATCATGATTTGGAAATTATTGACTGCATGGATATAGCAATGAGTTTCTTGGGCAATGTTGCGATGAATAAAATTACGAGTGCATCCACTATCAACAAGAATGATGACCATCCTATGCTTGATGTAACTAATTAGCTTGAGGATTTGGGAAGCAGAGAATCTAGTGAGAACATTTAGGGAAATGACTGGTTCTACTTCAGGAGGTTCTAAGGGAGGGGTTATGTCAGTGGTTTCAGGTGACTCAAACACAAGGGGAGTTTCAACATCATCTTCCAAAATATCCTCCGAGATGGCCATAAAAACATTTTGTTCTTTACACTTGTGGCCCGGAAAATATTTTCATCACAATTATAACAAAGGCCTTTGAGTTGGCGTTCAGCCATTTCAACCCTAGTCAATTTTTGGATTTTTAGTGGAACAGAGGGGGTAGTGGGATTTACTGGTTTAGTGCGAGGAATAAAGGAGGGTTTCCAGTTTTGAGAAGATACAACCTGTTTTGCTTCTTTATCTCTTTTAGTAGACTCCACCCAACTCTGAGGATGAGCCATGAGGACATGGGCACGAATATCATCCTTGAGGACACTGATAAAACATTCTTGGAAAAAGGCATCATACATGCGCTCTGTCCAAAAAGCTAGGCGCTTAAAAGTAGCTATAAATTCTTCCATTGTTCTGGATTGTTTCAACTTTGTCAAACAGCCTAAATGGTTGGTGTCAGTGTCAAATCATTCATAAAGCTCTGCCATAAAGTGTGTCCAAGCAATATACCCTTGACGTGAAGTTTTTCTCCATTGCCACCATTGCCAACGTTCTTGATCTAGATGGAGAACACCATAAGTTGAAGTTTGGCTAAGTCATTTGTAATTCCATATAAAGAGAAATAATGTTCCATTTGGGTTACCCTACTAGTGGGATCCGAGCCATCAAATTTGGTCACATCCACCCGTGGAAGGCTTAAGTCATGCTGAAAGTGATGGTGCTGAAAATTATGGGAATGAGAGGAAGTTTCAACTTCGGTATGTAGAGGTGGGTCAGATAAAGGGTTATCTACAGGGATATGCATCTTGGTGTAGATCATTGAAACGATAGATTCAATATGGGTAGTGATGTATTGTTTGAGTTCCTCAATTGAGGCGGTGATGGAGGAATGCATGTTTGTATTGAGGGCGAAAACATTGGCACTGAGTTGTTTCACTTCTTGTTGGGTCTCTGTGAAATTATATTGCAAGGTATTGAAGTGAGCTTCCAATTCTTGGCTACAGGTATAGGCCATGATGACGAGGGAACCGAAACGGGGTGGGTGGGGTCAAAAGATGTTTTGCTGAAAAATGATATGTATGAATGTGATAAGGGCGAAGAGATAAATCCAATGGAATAGGTCTCAAATAATGGTGCAAAAATTTACACCTGTGGAGTTATAGTTCGGTCTGAAGAATACTGCAGTGATGAAATGCCCAAATGCTTAACCAGGAATGGCAACCCGAACATAGTTGTGTGGAAATAGATCTTGTCTGTTTCAATTTTTTGTTTTTGTCCCCAAGGGTTAGGTATTCAAGGGTTCTACAGAAAAGGGTTTTCCTTGTGCTATAGCTCTTTGATATATGTGTGGGGTCCAAAAGTAGTACTCGGCCCAATATCTCAAGGCACCAACTAAGGAGGCTAGACCGTGCCCTTAGTCGTACTACCCGACTACCCAGGTACTAGAGAGTATCTTCCCGAGTGATGTTCTCGATGGCACTATAGCAGTCAGGCAGTCGATCCATTTATCTAAAGAGGGCTTTAGGAAATCTAGGTCCATCCATACACAGGTGTTGTCTAATGCACTACCACTCGAAGGGGTACCAAAAGGGGTTACAAGGGTGATCAACAGATGTGTTCTTAAGTACCACTTGTATTTCCTGCATGTATGAATCCCTCAACTGTGGGTTTATGCATGTAACGACAAATCTGTGTGGCTTAAATATGTTGGAATGCATCTCTACCCTGAAAAAAAAATAACCTACAATTTATGCCGAGGAAAGTGCTCTGATACCACTTGTAATATTCCAGATATAAAAAGTATGCAGAACAGAAATAAAATGCTAGAAATGGAAGATAAACAACAATATACCATAATAACATTGAAATGATATCAAAATAACACCAGAAATAGCACTTTGATTCTGAGAACAATGTTCATGGGCCTCTTCGAGGGGGAAACCTCCAATCGAGCAGAGCTCTATTACAATAATATCCAAACTAGGGTTCTCATACCCTCGACTCTTATTTATACTAAATATGTCTATTAAAAGAACCATCTAGAGGAAGATCCTTCTAGAAGAAGAAGCTTCTATTAGGTATTATTACATCTGACTTATTCTACTATATTTCAAGGCCTTGTTAATATTGACCTTTATTACATCTGAATATATTGTTCTACTTACGTTGGGGTTAGGTACCTAATAGGATTAGTACAGCAATGAAGAATGCACACTTGCTCTACAAGCTAAGAAGAAGAAATGTGGTTGGTATCATAATAGTGGTTGTTCAAAACACATGACAGGTGATAGAGACAAGTTTCTTACATTAAGAAAGGAAAGAGATGGATCAGTCTCCTTTGGAAATGATGATTCATTCAAAATCATTAGAAAAGGCACAATCAGAATTGGGAACAAGAATACAAAAGCAGAGAATGTTCTACTAGTAGAAGATATGAAACATAATCTTCTAAGTGTGAGTCAAATGTGTGACCAAGGTCACAAAGTTACTTTCTATTCAAAAAAGTGAGAGATAAGAAAAGAAGGTTCAGGAAAATTGATTACTACAACTGCGAGAACTTCAAGAAACATATATGTGTTAATTCAAATTGGAAATGAAAAGTCTTGCCTAGGAAAGGAAGATGAAAGTCGGCTATGACACAAAAGAATGGGTTACATACATTTTGATAACCTTGTCAAAGTCAGCAAAAGAGAATAAGTCAGAGAAATGCCCCAGATCACGAAACCAACCAACACTTTATGCAAGCATTGTCAACAAGGAAATCAAACAAAGATCAGGTTCAAATCAAAGGAATATTCAACAACAAGACCACTAGAAATTGTTCATACCGATATAGTTGGAACAACTACAACAAAGGGTTTAAAAGGTGAGAAATAATTTATGTTATTAGTTGATGATTATACAAGAATTACTACAGTTTGATTTCTCAAGAATAAGTCATAAGATTTTGAAAACTTCAGGATCTACAAGGAAATGGTTGAAAATGATTTATGGATTCAAAAATCAACTGCTTGATATCTGATAATGGAGGAAAGTTCACTTCAAAGGAATTTATGGACTACTGTAGCAGTCATGGAATAAAAAGATAATTCTTCATTGCTAGGACACCTCAACAGAATGGAGTTGTTGAAAGAAAGAACAGGACAGTACAGGAAATGGCTCAAACAATGCTAATGGATTCCAAATTGATAGATATTTTTTGGACACAAGAAGTGCATACAATAGTTCACATTCAAAACAAAGTAATTCTCATAAACAACACTGACAAAACTCCCTATGAGATATGGAAAGGAATACCAACAAATGTGAAGCACTTCAGAGTTATTGGAAGGAAATGCTACATCAAAAGAGAAGATGGCAGAATGGGAAAGTTGGACTCTCATGTGGACAAATGAGTACTTGTTGGTTACTCAAGTACAAGTTAATCATACAAGTGTTACAACCTAAGATTGAACAAAGTTGTGGAAAGCATCAACATAACAATTGATGAAACAGGTAGACAAGAATTAAAGGAAGAAGAAAATGAATCAATGGAGCAGCTATACAAAGAAGAAACAAAAGATGAAAAACAAGTACAAGGGGAAGATGAAGAGGATCCGACAGAAGCAGAAGAGCAAGTTCATCAAGTGCCTCCAAATACACCTAGCGGACGAGTATAGAAGAATCATCCTTCAGATCAGATTATCGGAAACATATATGCAAGATTTGAGACTAGAAGAAGAATCCATTCACTAGAACAAACACACCTAACACTCTCATCTACGATTGAACCAACCTGTTTTGAAGAGGCCAATAAGGATGATTTTTGGAATAAGGCCATGGATGAAGAATTTGATCAAATAGAGAAAAATGACACTTGGGAATCGGTTCCAAGACCAAAGGATAAGAATGTGATCGACTCAAAGTAGGTATACAGGAACAAATTGAATGAAGATGGACAAGTTACAAGGAACAAATCTAGATTGGCATGTAAAGGATATGCACAGGTTGAAGGAATTGACTTTGAAGAGACATTTTCCCCAGTTGTCGGAATGGAAGAAATTTGATTTCTTTTAGCTTATGCATTCTCCAAAAATATTAAAGTGTATCAGATGGACGTAAAATCATCTTTTTTGAATGGGGAACTTGAAGAAGAAGTTTACATTGAACAAACAGAATGATTTCAGTTGTCAAAGAATGCAAATTATGTGTGTAAATTAAAGAAGGTGTTGTATGGTCTAAAACAGGATCCTAGAGCATGGTACTCTAAATTGGATAAATATTTACACGAGGCAGGGTTCAGAAAAAGAAGTGAAGACAACAACCTCTACATCAAGGTAAGTCAAGATAGTATTTTATTAATTGAAGTTTATGTTGATGATATTATTTTTGGTAGTGATGACAGGTTAAGCCAAAAATTTGCAAAGAATATGCAGAATGAATTTGAAATGTCATTACTTGGAGAACTATCCTTCTTTCTGGGACTTCATATACGTCAAAGAAACCAAGGAATTGTTATTTCTCAAACCAAGTAAGTTAGAGAAATGCTAAATAGGTTTGGAATGGAAGATTGCAAACCAGTTATTGCTCCCATGCAAACCAAGTGCAAGTTGAGAAAAGATGATGACTCGAAGTCTATAGATCAGAGGAAATATAGGTCAATGATTAGTAGCCTACTATATGTGACAGCATCCATACGATATGTAATGCAGGAAGTTGGACAGGTGGCATGATTTCAAGCAGCACCAAAGGAATCAAATGTATTAGCAGTGAAGAGGTTTTTCAGATATCTCAAAGGAACAAAAGAGTTTGGATTCTGGTATCCAAAAGGAAAGGATATATCACTTGTTTCCTACACAGATGAATATTGGGTAGGTTTTATTGATGACCGATGAAGCACCATTGGAGAAGCGCTCTACTTGGGTGAGTGCTTAGTATCATGGCTAAGAAAGAAACAATCATCAATATCTTTATCTATAGCCGAGGCAGAGTATATTGGAGCAACAACATGTTGTACACAACTTCTTTGGATGAAACAAACTCTGATAGATATACAGGTTGAGTATGATGAGCCCATTAGATTCTATTTTGATAATACAATTTCCATTAGTATCTCAAAGAACCTGATGATGCACTCCAAGAAGAAGCACATTCCAATCAAGTATCACTTTCTACGGGAACAGGTTGCAGAAAAGAACATTAGAGTTGAGTATGTGGGTACAAAATAACAAGTGGCAGACATATTTACAAAACCACTTCCACGGGAAGCCTTTGAGTATATTTTCCAGAGAAGGGGGAGTAGCCCCGGATGGAAAAATACCTTTTCCATTGATGACAAAGGGGGAGAGATTTATTAGAGGCATGGTTCTAGGGGGATTATGAGCGATATAAATTCAGTATTGCATCAAATTGTTGACATCAATTCCAAAGAGGGAGATTGTTGATTAAGGTTGGTTTTCATTGATGTCAACCCTTGAAGAAAGTTGGAGAACCCAAGTTTGGGTAATGGCCCCAAGTTTGTTTGATGGATGAAGGTATGAGTTTTCATATATTTGTAGGTAATACTATTCTATATGGATAATACATGTCATGTCATTTCCAGTGGTATGTGGAACGTCACATAAATCCTCATGGTTAGAGAGTTATGGCCATGTGAAGTTGGAGAACCCTCATGAGTCATCTAGAAGCCCCAAAAGGTCAAAGTAGTCAAAGTGGTTTATAAGATTTTTAGAAGGTAAATATTAAAGTGAAGTGATGAGTGTACTATAATTCAAAGTTAATACACAAGAAATTATTTAAATAATAAAGTTAATGGAGAAATTACTAAGTTGACAAGTGGTTAGAAGTGGGTTAGCCCTAAAATAAGGAAAGTGGTTTAAGATGGTTAGAAGGTAACCCCTTGAGGTAAAGTGAAGTGGTGAGTCAACTATAAGTCAAAGTGGATACAAAATAAATTATTTAAACAATAAATTTAATGGTTAAATTACTAATTGGACAAGTGGTTAGAAGTTGGTTTACCCTAAAATAAGGAAAGTGGGTTAAGATGGTTAAAAGGTAACCCCTTGAGGAAGCTACATGAAAGTATAAATAAGAGGCAAGGCTATCTCATTTTAAAAAAACTTGAGCATATTGAATATATATAGGTGTCTGAGGTAAAAAAAGGATATCTAAATCGAATTTCAGAGATAAGCTGAAGTAAAGAAGGCTGGAATTCAAGGGAGGATAAATTCTTTTGATGATGCTTTCTAAGGTATGTTATTTACAGGTCATCTCACCATTTTCACAATAATGTTTTTTATAGAATGATTCAGACCATAAAATTGAGAGGCCATTGAGAAAACATATTCAAGTAGATTTGGTACTAATTTTAGTTTGTGGTTCGTTGTATTTTTGGAGTTACACTATGTGGAAAATAGGGTTTGTGGCTAGTCCTAAAACAGGTGTTTCGGGTAAAAACGTCATAACTTCCTCATAAAATATCCAAATTATGTAAGACAAAAAAAAAAAATTAGAGCACATTCTGTAGTATTCTGTGTAAAATTTTCAGATCCATACAACAGATATTCCGTGTAGGGCATGCTCTACAAGTTCTCTCTCTAGAATAAGCCAAAATTCAACAAGGTATGCCATTTTTTTCTATAACTCCTTTTCTGAGAGGTTCCAAGTAGTAACACTTGGACGAATTGCATAAAACACACTGAAGAACATTGTGTAGTGTTTTCATATCTTTATTCATTACAGGTACATAGTTATTATTATTTCAAGTTAGGGTTGTTGACTAATCCAAAACTAGTCATGTGAGACTAAAGAAAAGTTTGATGAAAATGCTAGTGTCTTGTTGTTAAAGTTAAGAAATATTTGTAGGTATGTGATCATATACACCATGTTTGTTATAGAGTTACAAATCAGATTTGGATGATGAAATTGATGAGGGATTTTGGTTGAGGTACATGTTGGGTACATGGTTGAGACAAGTAGTTGATGAGTTGGCACATACATGAGGYGTATAGTTGAKGATGTTGGTACATCTTGATGAGTCATAGTTGATGAGTAGTTGATACATGATTGGTACATACTTGGTACATGTTTGGATGAACTTTTTTATGGTATAGGTTGATTACAGGTTGTTTGGTACATGTTGGTGCATCGTTGATGCACTTTTTATGGTACAGGTTGATTAAAGGTTGAGGTACAGGTTGATGCATGGTTCAAGTTTATTGGTACAGGTTGTTTGGTGTAGGTTTATTGGTACAGGTTTACATCAGTATATCTCAAAGTGATAGTGTGACAGTGGTTCCATCATTCTACTTATACGTCAAGGTGGTTTAATGGGGCAAGGACAGCTGGTTGTAGCCACCTTCCGGTTGTAGTCGGAGAACATAGGGGGTTGTAGCCTCCTTCTGGTTGTAGCCAGAGAATTGGGGAGTTGGAGCTTCTCTTAGGTTTTAGCCTGAGAAACTAGGGGGTTGGAGCCTCCTTCCTGTTGCAGCTGGAAAAAAAAGGAAGTTGGTGCTTCCAATGAATGTAATTCTTCAAGACATATAAGAAAAATCATTATGTGGTTTTCTCCCACTTTGGGTTTCCACGTAAAACATTGGTGTATTGTGTATGTGTATGATTTTTTATTTGTTCATTGCTTATTTACTCTGCATTTATTGGATGATAATGCTACATGGATACAACACTTGGATTATATGGTTCAAAAGGATTAAACTCCTCTATTATTGATTCACCCCCCCTCTCAATAATCCAACAAATGTAATAATTTGGACGCATAGCTGGAAATTGTAGAAGTGATCTAATAGTTTATTCAATGTAAAATAGGCATGTTCCTTTCAATCATATAGGGGAACAACAAAGAACTTGGAAAAGGAAGCAAGAATAATTGAAGGTTGAAGAATGTGGGTTTTCCTTACAAGCCGAAAATAGAATAAGTGATTGGTATATTGAAAGTGGATGATCAAAGCATATTAACAAAAACAAAAATAGATTTGTAACATTAAATAAATAAAAAGAGGGGTCGGTCATGTTTGGCAATGATAACTCAACCAAAATTATAGGAAAAGGCATAGTCAGTCTTGGAAATAAAGATGTTGTGGAAAATAATGTCCTACTTGTTGAAAATATGAAGCATAATTTTATAAGTGTGAGCCAAATGTGTGAACATGGAAACACACTTATATTCAATTTAAAATAATGTGAAATAAGGAAAGAAGGATCAAGAAGACTAGTGGAAACAATGACCATGACTCCAAACAACATATACATATTGAATGATATCGAAGAAGAAAGATATTATTTGGGAAAAGAATATGAAAGTTGCATTTTGCAAAGGAGAATGGTCCATACACACTTTGATAATATTTTCAAGATAAACAATAATCAAGTTGTAAGAGAAATGTCAGATCTGACAAAGCCAACAAATACTATGTGCAATCACTGTCAACATGGAAAACAAACAAAAGTTGAATTCAAGACAAATGAATACTCTACTAAAAAGCCATTGGATATTTTACACATTGATTTATATGGGACCATAAGAAAAAAAGTATTGAATGGTAAACAATACTTCATGCTATTGATTGATGACTACACCAGAATGACCTAGGTTTGCTTCCTCAAGAAAAAGTCAGAATCTTTTAAATGTTTCAATGTATTAAAAGAATTGGTTGAAAATAAAACTGATTTGAAAATCAAATGCTTAAGATCAGATAATGGAGGTGATTTTACTTCAAATGAATTCAGGTATTTCTGTTATGAAAAAGGAATAAAAAGACAATTTTCAACAGCTAGAACACCTCGGAAAAATGGAGTTGCTAAAAGGAAAAACAAAACTCTACAAAAAATGGCCAGAACCATGTTGAATGACTCTGAGCTAAGTGATATCTTTTTGGGACAAGCA
Source organism: Picea glauca (assembly GCA_000966675.3). NCBI lineage: Eukaryota > Viridiplantae > Streptophyta > Pinopsida > Pinales > Pinaceae > Picea > Picea glauca. The sequence continues at coordinate 450,438 of JZKD02S2171636.1, forward strand.
GTGAATATAGTCATTCATGTATTGAACAAAGGATTGATCAGAAATAATAGTGATAAGACTCCATATAAGTTATGGAAAGGAATATTGGCCTATGTCAAGCACTTTAAATCATTTGGAAGCAAGTGTTACATAAAAAGGGAAGACAATAAGATTGGAAAAATTGACTCTTGGGTGGATGAAGGCATATTTGTTGGGTACTCATGCAAAATCAAAGCATATAAGTGTTACAATATAATAATCAACAAGATATTGGAAATCATCAATGTAAAAGTTGATTAAACAGACTTGTTGAAGACTAGGAGGGAAAGAATAAATCAAAACATCTTTGGAGAATGGGAAAATGAAGAACTAAATAAAGAAGAAGGAGAATATAAAGAAGAGAAGTAGAAAGAAGAAGAACATAAAGAAAACAACCAACACGATTTTAGACACCTAACCATTGGATTCAAAGGAATCATCCACCAAAAACAATCATTGGAGATAGGAGTATTAGAGTAGAAACCAGAAAAAGAAGGCAAGAACAAACATATGAACAAGGTCATTTTTCATTATTGTCCACAGTTGAACCAAGTAACTTTGTGGAATCTAGAAATCATGAAAATTTTATCAAGGATATGGAAGAAGAACTAAATAAAATAGATAAGGTGAGACATGGGAACTAGTTCCAAGACCAAATGATGAAAAATGTGATTGGGACAAAATGGGTCTTCATAAACAAGTTAAACGAAGATGAAAAGGTAACTAGTAACAAACCAAGAATAATGGGAAAAGGATATGCTCAAGTTGAAGGAATATATTTTGAAGAAACCTTTTCTCACGTGGCCAGAATGGAAGAAATCATAATGTTTTTGGCTTACCCATGCTCCAAAAGGATCAAAATGTACCAGATGGATGTAAATCAAATTTTCCAAATGAATAATTAGAAGAAGAATTCTACATAGAACAACCAGAAGGGTGTCTACTATCATAAAAGGAAGACTGTGTTTGTGGATTGAAGAAAGCTCTGTATGGACTTAAGCAAGATCCGAGATCTTGGTACTCAATATTAGATAGGTACTTACATAAACAAGGATTCATAAGAGGAAATGAATATAGTAACATTTACATAAAAGTGGATCAAGGCAGTATGATTATTATTGAAGTGTATGTTGATGACATCATCTTTGGAAGTGATGATGATAGATTGAGTCATAATTTTTCCAAGGATATTCATAATGAATTTGAAATGTCCCTACTTGGGGAGTTGAATTTCTTCTTGGGACTCCATATATCTCATATAGATGAAGGCATATTCATTTCCCAAACCAAGTACATCAATGAAATGTTAAATAATTTCAAAATGGAAGACTATAAACCTACGAGTACTCCTATGGTTATTGGTTACAAGTTGAGAAAAGATTATGAATCTAAATAATCGGATCAAAGACTTTGCAGATCAATGATTGGTAGTATATTCTAGGTGACAGCGTCAATACCATATGTAATGAAAGCAATTGGACAGGTTGTAATATTTCAAGAGGAACCAAAGGAAACCCATGTTCTAGCAGTGAAAAGGATATTTATATATCTTAAAGTAACAACATATTTTGGGTTATGGTATCTGAAAGGAAATGAGTTAAATATGGTCACTTACACAGATGCAGATTGGGAAGGAATTATTGATGATAGAATAAGTACAAGTGTAGTATATTTCTACTTACATGACTGCTTAATGTCCTAGTTGAGAAATAAGCAATCTTCAATATCTGTATCCACAACAAAAGCATAATATATCATAGTGGCAATATGTTGTACTCATATTATTTGGATGAAGAAAACCCTACAAGACATACAAGTGAGATATGATGAGCCTAATACGATACTCTGTCACAAAACCAATGCTATAAGAATCTCCAAGAATCCAGTGATGCATTCCAAGATCAAACATAATCCTATTAAGTTCCAGTTTCTACGGGAACAAGACACGGAAAAGAATATCAAGTTGGAGTACATCCGGACAAAATAACATATTGTAGACATCTTAACAAAACCTCTTCCTACGGATACCTTTGAGTATAATCGACAAAAATTGGGAGTAATTTATACTCCAAATTGATTTCCATAATCTTCTACAAGAAAAAAAATGGGAATATTGTCAGGGGGAGTTACCCTTTTCCATTGGTGTCAAAGGGAGAGAGAAAAATAGTAAAACTAGAAGCATGAATACAGGGGGAGTCAACATGAAGAAAAGAGGATAGTACAATAATTTGGATTAGAGCACAAAGATAGGGGGAGTATGATTGTTTTACTAAGTTGCAATCAATGACAAAGGGGGAGATTGTTGAAAATTGGTTTTCATTGATGACAACCTTAGAATAATCCCTAAACCAAATCTAGAAGCCCCTAAAAGTGATGATGATTTGTCCACTTGAAGAATCCTTGAATAGAATTGAAGTATTATTGACATAAGTTTATATAACTCCAAAGTGGTCCCCTTATGGCATAGCTCTTAAGCATCGCCCTCACGGGATGAGATAACATGTGATTCTTTCCACATACCCACTTTGAGTTGTACACAAATGGATCCTTGAAGGAGACTTGAATAATCCCCAAAACCAATAGAATAATCTCCTAAATCCAAGTGAATAAGCCTCTAAATCCAAGATAATAATCCCCTAAAGTAAAGTAAATAATCCCCTAAAGTCAGTCATCCTTAAGGAAGAAGTGTGACCCTTGGTTGCACCCCCTCCCGTGGAGAAGACTCATATAAAGAAGAGGAGCCTCATTTGGAATTTGGAACACACCAATTCGACGTATCCAATGAATAGGAGGGAATTTCATCCTAGAGGAGCGAATTTCCAAGGGAATATGAAGTCAAGAAGGGATAAATTCCAAGGGAAGATGAAGCCTTGCGATGATTTGTTCTAAGGTTTGTCTTTGAAGGTCATCTTGTAATTTTCAATATAATTTTTTTTCTAGAATGATTAAGATAGTGAAAATTGGAATTGGTTTAGAATCAATAGCGAAGAATCTAAGGTAAACATTGCAGGTCTTTACTCATTACAGGTTTGGATTTATCTCAGTGGAAGTTGAGGTTCTTTAAACTAGAATTTTCTTCTTCAAAACGAGTCATATTTCCATTTTCTCTATAACTTTTTGGGAGGGACGATTCAAGGAGAATAACTTGGAGGAATTTCAAAGAAGATATTTAAGAATATTGGGTACAAGTTTTATATCCTGATTCATTCCAAGTATGTAGTTATACTTGTTGGAAGTTAGGGTTTGTGACTAATCCATAAACTACTCCAAAATAGATGTTTGAGATAAAACAGTTATATCTGAAGCTTGGTAGGTCCAAATTGAATTACACTTGTTGAATTAGATGGATAAATTATCCTAATATCTTAGGTTCAAGTTTTAGAATAAAAAATGGAAAATTGAGCTCGTGGTGAATCTTATAAGTTTGCATATTTGAAGTACAGTTATGAGAAGTTTTGTATGTAGATTTAAGAAGTGATTTTGGGATTGTATTTGAAGTTTGATTTGATCTTGTATCATCATTTAGAATATTCCAATGGGATTGGTGTCTCCTTCCGGTAGGTGCTAGAAAATGCAGGGAGTGGGTGCTTCCTTCAAGTTGGTGCTTGTAAAATCTTGAAACTACTTAAAAAACATTTCCATGGGTTTCTCCCAGTTGGGTTTCCACGTAAAAATATATGTGCAATGTGTATGATTTTATGTTATGATGAATGGACTGATTAATGGTTAATGTTTATGTATTTCTTGAAGGTTAAAAGTTTTTGAAATAAATCTATATTGATTCACCCCCCTAAGTATTCTTGAATATTCTAACGTTATGTCATTTATAGAGCTATGCTAGAAGTAGGGATTTATATCGGGTATTGAAAATCGCCAGAAGTATATGGTTTATATCAAGGATTTAAAATTCCTATATCATGCAACATTCAAAATTTAATAGTGATTGGATATTCTTTGATAATCATCATAATGTTGGATTACTGAGAGGGGGGGTGAATCAGTAATAGAGAAATTAATCATTTTTAACCATATAACCCAAGTGTTATATCAATGTAGCATTATCATCCAATAACTGCAAAGTAAATAAGAAATGAAAAAATGAACAAGCATACACATACACAATACACCAGTATTTTATGTGGAAAACCAAAGTGGGAGAAAACCACAAAATAATTTTTCTTATATGTCTTGAAGAATTACATTCATTGGAATCACCAACTTCCTTTGTTTTCCAGCTACAACTGGAAGGAGGCTCCAACCCCCTAGTTTCTCAGGCTACAACCTGAGGGAAGCTCCAAATCCCCAATTCTTTGGCTACAACCAGAAGGAGGCTACAACCCCCTATGTTCTCCGGCTACAACCGGAATGTGGCTACAACCACCTGTCCTTTCCCCTTTCAACTGCCCTAATCTATAAGTAGAATAATGAAACAATTGTCACACTATCACTGTGAGATATACCAATGTACAACTATATCAACCTGTACCATTGACCTGCATCCAACCTATTCAACTTCCTTGTAATCAATATGTACCTGAGTTGAACATGTATCAAGAAAAATACAACAGGTACGTGACCTATAGTGTTGCAGCACATGTATGTATGTTCCCTATCTATTATGAAAACCGCGTATGTACATGACCAAAATGTTATGAAACCTACGTATGCCTTCTGAAAACTAGGGTTTCCTTTCTCTTGAAATCTTATGACCCTCTGTAACTTATTTCACATAGATTTGTAACCTGTCACTATATCCAGACTATATTTGTACCCTGTTCTTGCATCCTCTTTACCCAAAATCTCTATATCTCTCTCTAGTCATGTGCCATATTTAGCCTCTCAATACATCAACCAATACAAGTTCTCAACCATATACCACAAAACCTTAGCAATATGCCAAGAAATACAATATGTGCCTGAACAAGAAGTATCAATGATAAATATACCATCACTGTATTTTTGTATATCTGACATATGCAGAAGATCCTATGCAACCATTAGTCCCTCTAAGGAGAATCCTCAAATCTCCATAACCATTTCTCATGCATACATCAAAATCCAACTATTCATAGAAATATGGCATACCTTTTGAACCAATCGATAGATATGATGTATATGAGCAATGCAAACCTTCCTGGGAGCTTGATCTTAGAATCTAGAACCTCTACATCTTCATCTTCTCAAGTTTCCATGGTTTTACCAACATGTACACACCCTAATACAATGTCAACCGGAATATGCCTCAGTATGTACGCACCCTAATACACTGTCAACTCGTGTACGCCTCAGAAAATAGGGTTTTTTAGTATTCTCTATAATTCCAAGAAATTTGTCATCAACCCTTTGTACTAACTCAGACTTTCGGAACTTTAGATGTATCAATGAGTACTTGCAATAAGCCTCACACAACAAAAGATATTCAATGTGTTCAAGTGTGATTAAATGAGAGAGCCTTGCCTCTTATTTATAATTTCATGTAGCATTCCACTTTCCTTATTTTAGGGAGTTCTCCATTAACTTTATTATTTAAATAATTTCTTTTGCAAACACTTTGACTTTTAGGGGCTTCTAGATGACTCATGAGGGTTCTCCAACTTCACATGCCCATAACTCTCTAACCACGAGGAGTTATGTGACATTCCACATACCACCGGAAATGGAATGACAAGCACTATCCATCTAGGATAGTTTCACTGACAAATTCACTAACCTTCATCTCATAATTCCACAATTAATCATGGGTTCTCTAACCATACTTCTAGGATAACTCAATCCGTAAAACATCTTCCTTTGAGGGATTTCACCATAAGGGGACCACTTTGGAGTTCCTCCATTTGTACTTCTTATCAACCATGACAAGACAATAATGAGTCATCTTTACATCAAGCAAACTTGGGTCCATTACCCAAAAAATTGTGTTACCGGAATTTTCTATCAGGATTTCTTCAAGGGTTGACATCAATGACAACCAACCTTAATCAACAATCTCCCCCTTTGGAATTGATGGCAACACTCTGATGTGGTATTAAAATCATGTCATGCAATACTGAATTCGTATCACTCATGCTCCCCTTGGCATCATGCCTAGGTCCTCTGTATCTCTGTGACCATTGCTCTCCCTGGAATCATGCCTTTGTCCTATGTATCTGATAAAACTCCCCCCCCTTTGTCATCAATGGAAAAGGTATCTTTCCATCTGGGGTTTATTCCCCTAACTGAACTGTCCTCTTTATGATGCTTCCTCATGTACATCTAATACATATAAGATAAGCATTCAAAAGAATTCATTTTGGAGTAGAAATAACTCCGAGTCTCTAGTGAAGATACTCAAAGGCTTCTCGTGGAAGAGGTTTTGTAAATATGTCTGCCACTTGTTCTCTTGTGCCCACATACTCAACTTTGATGTTCTTTTCCGCAAACTGTTACCGTAGAAAGTGATACTTGATTGGAATGTGCTTCATCTTGGAGTGCATAACTGGGTTCTTTGAGATACTAATGGCACTTGTATTATCACAATAGATTGGAATGGGCTCATCATACTCAACCTGCATATATGTCAGAGTTTGTTTCATCCAAAGAACATGTGTACAATATGTTGTTTCTGCAATATACTCTACCTCGGCTGTAGATAAATATATTTATGATTGTTTCTTGCTTAGCCATCATACTAAATACTCACCCAAGTAGAAAAAATATCCATTGGTGCTTCGTCGATCATCAATACAACCTTCCCAATATGCATTTGTGTAGGCAATAAGTGATATATCCTTACCATAATTCAAACTCTTATGTTCCTTTGAGATATATGAAAATCCTCTTCACTGCTAATACATGTGATTCCTTTGGTGTTGCTTGAAATCGTGCCACCTATCCAAATTACGACATTACAGCTGGTCTAGAAGTTGTCACATATAGTAGGCTACCAATCATTGACCTGTATTGCCTCTGATCTATATACTTTGAGTCATCATCTTTTCTCAACTTGCAACTATTTTGCATGGGAGTGATAACTGGTTTGCAATATTCTATTATGAACCTCTTTATCATTTCTCTTATATACTTGGTTTGAGAAATAAAAATTCCTTGGTTTCTTTGACGTATCTGAAGTACCAGAAAGAAGGATAGTTCTCCAAGTAATGACATTTCAAATTCATTTTGCATGTCCTTTGAAAATTTCTAGCTTAACCTGTCATCATCACTACCAAAAATAATATCATAAACATAAACTTCAATTAATAAAATATTATATCGGCTTACCTTGATGTAGAGGTTGTTGTCTGCACTTCCTTTTCTGAACCCTGTTTGTTGTAGATATTTATCCAGTCTAGAGTACCATGCTCCAGGATCATGTTTTAGACTATACATGGACTTCTTTAATTTACACACATAATCTGTGTTCTCTGACAATTGAAATCCTTCTGGTTGTTCAATGTAGAATTCTTCTTCAAGTTCCCCATTTAGAAAAGTTGATTTTACATCCATCTTATACACTTTAGTATTTTTGGAGCATGCATAAGCTAAAAGCAATCGAATTGCTTCCATTCTGGAAACTGGGGAAAATGTCTCTTCAAATTCGATTCCTTCAACCTATGCATATCCTTTACATACCAATATATCCTTGTTCCTTGTAACCTGTCCATCTTCATGCAATTTATTATTGTATACCCATTTTGTGTCGATCACATTATTATCCTTTGGTCTTGGAACTAATTCCCAAGTGTCAGTTTTCTCTATTTGATCCAATTCTTCGTCCATGGCCTTATTCCAAAATTCATCCATGCTGGCCTCTTCAAAACAGTTTGGTTCAATCATAGATGAGAGTGCTAGGTGTGTTTGTTCTGGCGAATGCATTCTTCTTCTAGTCTCAACTCTTGCATCTTTGTTTCTGATAATTTGATCTGAAGGATGATCTTTTGTACTCGTATACTAGGTGTCTTTGGAGTCACTTGTTGAACTTGCTCTTCAGCTTTTTTCGGATTCTCTTCATCTTCCCCTTATTTTTTATGTTATGTTTCTTCTTCGTAAAGTTGTTCCATTGATTCATTTTCTTCTTCTTTTAATTCTTGTCTACCTGTTTCATCAATTGGTATCTTGATTCTTTCCACAACTTTATTCAATCTCAGGTTGTAACACTTGTATGCTTTCCTTGTGCTTGAGTAATGTAATGTCCCCACTTTGGGACATCATCCCAGTGCAGAGATTTATGATGACCAGAGTAGCCAGATGGATGTTATAGAGAGTACAGGGGTATTTGAGAGGCATTGTTGGGTCCATCTTGTATTGATCATCATATTCCATCATTATGAGACATTCTGCACAAGTTGGCTTTGGTTTCGTTGCATTCCGACGATTTCCATGATTTTGACTATTTTGAGCTATAAGTCAATGAAATTCACTTAAGAGGTCATCTTGGGCACATTACTTGGAGGAACCTCTCAGTGTAATAGCTCATTGGAATCGGGAGGAGCAGCACTACAAGATGGGATGGCTAGAAGTGACTTTCAGTGGCCAGGGAAGCCAAAAGGAGAGATAAGGATATTTTCAGAGGTAAGAAGATTAATTAATTAATTAAATATTAATAAAATGAAAGTCACTTTGGAGGGACAAGGTGAGCCAAAAAGTATAAAATAAAGGCAAGGGCATCTACTCATCATTCATGTATGTTTATCTTTTGATATCTGGCTTTAGCTAGTGAGCCCAACATTGGGGGTTTTGAGGGTTTTGACATAGCAAACCCTAGAGAATGATTCAGTGGTGAAAGATTCCACCTAGCTTGTCCCAAGATTGGTCTCGGAGATGCAATACTCTCCCACACCATTCTAGTTCCAGATATACTCAGTTGCAGGGGGATTCTACATTAGTTTCATGTGCAGATAGAGAGAGCGTGCACTAGTTGAGGGTTTCCAGCAAGAGGGGCACACCATCTTTGGAGAGAAATTCGTTGTAGAAGATTTGCAGGGTTTTTGGAGATTCCATCACTTGGGTTCTTCTTACAGGGTCTTCACCATCATTCCTAGTGCTTTCTGAGAGAGTTTCATGGTTCAGATTATTTCTTAGAGCAGTGGGACAAATTGAAGAGAAGGAGGGAATTTCTGAGATTCAGATCTAGTCAGTTTGGAGGAGTTACACTTCAAATTTGACCCTGAGACTTCACCTAGTGACTTGCAGTGTCCTGATCTATATTTCTAGAGAGTTTCGGAGCATTTGGAGGCCTTCTTCAGCAAGGCCGAATTATCTAGGACTTTAGTCATCCAGTGGGGTGCACCATTCAGTGGGAAATTTCAGATCTACAAAGATTGAGAGGGACCTTGGAGATTCAGGCACCTGGGTTTTTCTTACTATCATCCGATCTATCACTTGGCATATTTCTTAGGGTGATTGGACACTTTTGGCAGCAGGGCTGAATTCATGAGGGTTTCAGCCTTCTATTGGAGCATGGCATTCTTCAGCTGGAGAGTTTGGCATTCATATTTGCTTGTATTGATCTTCATTTCTTATTCAGCCTTTGGAGGCATCTTTTGTAT